>JADRCH010000047.1:10415400-10535406 GCA_019843965.1 Rhynchomys soricoides
GAGAGAGAGAGAGAGAGAGAGAGAGAGAGAGAGAGAGAGAGAGAGAGAGGAAACAGTAGAAAATCAGAGGTGAAAGCTGTTCAGTATAGTGATGTAAACTCTGTCCTTTGCATGTGTGCCATCCCTCAGTCTTCAGAAAAGACCTGGGACAAACACTTTGAAGAGTGAGCAATACTCAACCTCTCTATTTCTAGATGGAAACTAACATAAAAAAAATTGGGGGCTGGGAGGTTTGGCACATGCCTTTGACCCCAGCACTCAGGAAGCAGCAGCAGGTGGATCTCTGAGTTCTAGGACAGTCTGGTCTACAAAACAAGTTCCTGGACAGCTAGGACTGTTACACAGAAAGGCCCTGTCTGGAGAAAACCAAACCAAACCAAACAAAAAACAAGAAGAAACAATTGATAACTATCAAGTAGAATTATTATTATGTCTTACAAATTTAAAAGTTGATTGCTTATTCAATTACATGAAACATATCACAGAAATAGAATAAAATTTGACTTCTAATGTATTTTACTTTTTCTTTATAAAGACAAATGCCCAAGATAAATCACACAATCATCTGTAGCATGAATTTCTACATTATGAAATAGCTCATAAAAATTAATAATTAAATAATATCTTCACTATGTACATTAATATGTAATATCTGCCAGAAATTGTATCTATGATATTGGCATTTTCTCAGTACTACTAAATATAACTTTTGCTATAAATCAAATATAACATAATTAAAAAACCAGATCACCTACAATGATGTTATGTTACATAACATTTATATTAAAAAACTAGATATTAAACTTTTATGTTTCAATAAAGCAGTTTGTAACTTATATTCATGAATAATTTGAGCCTTCATTTAGATATGTGTAAACTCCACATTTTTATAACTACCCTTTGATTCTTTGTGAATTTCACACCACCTACCCCAATTCCACTCATCTCTTTGTCTCTTGGTATCTACCTTCCTACCTTGCAACCTCCCCACACAGGAAACAAACATTCAAACTAAAAATAAAATTAATGAAAAACAGACAGACAAAATATTTCTTGCCTTGGAAGCTGCAGTGTTTCAAGGTATGCCACACAGTATTCCCTTTTGGGAAAGCATCTTTATTTGCAAATGTTCATTGCTTTGAATCATTGGTCTGCTTCTAGGCCTGTGGCTTCTTCTACACTATCAATACTGGATCCATTCCTTGGCTTCTCTGGGACATCTTGTTGTTATGTGCCATAAAGATCCTGTAGTTTTGGATCTTCAGGACCAGCCTCTTCTTGGATTTATCAGTTAATAGGTGGGGTGAATGATAGAGTGGACCGACCCAATGCCCTGGATCTGGGGATGGGTGGGAGCTGAGTTGGTGAGCCCACCAGCTTACCTGTACCCACATCATCATGGCCAGCTTTCCAGCACTGCCCTGGCTAGGTCATCCAAGTGTTGTGGCCTGGAAAGATCTAGAACAGCTCTCCTGAACTCTTGGACACATGACCTAAGAGAAAATATTAGTTTTATTTTATTTTGAGGTTATAATTGCATCATTTCACTGCCCCTCCCTCCTTCCAAAATCTCCCACAGATCCCTCACTGTCCTTTTGTGCATTAACTTCACTTTGAAACTGACCGAGATCATTGCAGAAAATAACAACCAATCAAAACACAGAGTTGTAGATTCCAGTCCCTATGGATATACCCACAAACACTCCAGCACAGAAGGTCTGGGGAATACTACAATAGAGGGGGACAGCAAGACTGTAAGCACCAGAGAATCTCGGAGTTTGCTATGGCATAGTGTCTTCCAGTAATTTCATAAGCAGTATCCATAATGTCTCACTTAAGCCTGGGCTAATCAAGGAAATCAGCAATAGACATTTTGCAGTGGATAAGGGAAAGCAAATGAGGCCCCGATCCTACACAAAGAAGTAGAGGAAATAAAGGGATACTGATTGGCAGAAATAATCCCCCCCAGGGAAGAGTATATCAATTTGTTATCTACATGAAGCAGTCAGTAGAAAACATACAATATTCTTTCAGATATTGTCTGATTTATTTGTTATTTTTTTTTTAATTTTATTTTGGGAGTATGAATGTAAAACAACTCTCATAGTTCTAAGACATCCTTTCATAATTTCAGAAAATTTTATGAGGTTTTCCCTTACTCTATTAATACTTTAAAGGGTATATTTGCAAAAACATCAGATATACTTTCACATCTGTATTCTTTCTTGTTTCCTAACAGGAGAGTTTTCAACTGATTGGTAACATTTATTATTCTAGCCTGCTGGCTGGGGTTTTTGTCAATTTGACACAACTTGGTGTGATCTGGATGAAAGAACTTTAATTGTGAGTTGGTCTATGGTGGTTTTATCCTGATTAATGTCTGATATAATATGAAAATAATCCACTGAGGCAGTGCCAGTGTATGTAAGAGAGGACAATAAGAAATGCATGGAAAGCAAGCTAGTAAGCAGCATTCCTCCATGGCTTCTGCTTTAATTCCTGAATCAAGGTTACTGCCTCTAAAACTCACATTCTGACTTCTTATCAGGAACCTTTTCCTCCACAAGTTTTAATTTTTATTTATTTATTTATTTATTTTGTCACGGTGCTTTACCAAAGCAATAGAAAGCAAACTGAGATAAACAAGTCAAATACTTTATGTTATATGATATTTGCTCACTCTGAAATTTATTGAAATATTATACTTATGCTTTAAAATAAATGTCTTCTGTAATATAAATTCTTGGACTTTGACTTTAGAGAGCATGCATTTCAATTAGACATAAAGATAAACATTTTTATAGTCACACAATTTCCTTTGGATATATAACTTGGATGTTGGAGTTTGATCAAATATTTGTCCTATTTGTAGAATTTTAAGAAACAACGATAATTTTTATATTTTTCCAGCAGTGTGTATCATTTGTTTCTTGTTCACATCTTTAGCAGCAATTGCTTTCTCATAATTTATTGTTAATGACTATGTGAAGTGAAGCACCATGTCGTTTCATTGTTTCTTTATCAAAAGTTTTGCTCTTCAAGGCTGAAAAAGCCTGTCTCATATTATTAAGTATGTTTATTTTACTGATATTTGAGATGCTAAGAAGTATAATTTTTCACATGATAACCATTCCGGCATTTCTAAAAATCCTAATAATGAAACATATTTTTCTAAATTATGTGTATTTCTAATACTATAATTGAGAATTTGAACTGTTTTTCACTATTTTATCTACATTTTTGATATTGTATATTATTGACTGCCAACTACAGATATTGTTCTGATATTTAGCTAAATCATCTGTGTTACCTTATTTCTACAAAATTAATAAGTTGTTTACAATTATTTCTTTTTACCACATATCAAATTATTTAAATAATCTCAAATTTTCATTATTTTTAAGAGATTATTTAACTTTAAAATCTTAGTGTGTAGAACAAAATGATACTATTACTGAGGTTATGGAGCACTCATAAAAAGGAGACCAATCATGACTGTCCTCCAAAAGACCCAACACGCAGCTGAAACAGTCAGATGCAGATATTTACACCCAACCAATGGACAGAAGCTGCTGATCTCTGTGGTGAATTAGGGAAAAGCTGCAAGAAGCTGAGGAGGAGGCAACCCTGTAAGAGGACCAGCAGTCTCAATTAACCTGCACCCCTGCGATCTCTCAGACACTGAGCCACCAACCAGGCAGCATACACCAGCTGATATGAGACCCCCAACACACATACAGCAGAGGACTGCCAGGTCTGAGTTCAGTCAGAGAAGATGCACTTAACTAACCCTCAAGAGACTGGAGGTTCTAGGGAGTGGAGAGGTCTGGTCAGGTGGGGTTTTGGGAATGTGGACCTCTTCATGGAGAGGGATGGAAGGTATGAGATGTAGACCTGTCAGCATGGACCAGGAGGGGTATAAAATCTTGACGGTAAAAAAAAAAAAAAAAATTAAATAAATTTTTAAAAAGAAACTGATTTGTTAATTGATAAAACAATTTTGATTATAATAAAAATACTGTTGAACATTTCATTTGGTAGTATTAATTTTTTCAGAGTTATACTGTAGTCTAACTAGAAATAGTGTTGGATTTTTGGGTTAAACACATCATACATCTCCATTAGTGTACTTTGTTAGGATTATCTCGTGTACTCTGTATCTACCCAGCAAGTTTAGAATTGGCCTTTGTTTGTCAATAAGTGTTCCAAAATTTTATTTCGCCTATCTTGTTGAAAAATTTCTGCATGGACACAATAACGTAAGATCAAATCCACATGACCATTTACTTCCTCCAACAACCTCCAATGTCCCATGCCAATTCCTTGGTTTTTGTCATTTTATCTTTTAATGAACAACTAAATTCAATTAATACTGCCTATATATGCATGGGTGTGGTGCCATCCATGGGAGTACTGAATATCTTGTACACTCTCAGCTAAAATAATTTTTCTGCCCCAGAAATTTTCCAAGGGTCAATAATGCTTCATTTGAGGATTAAGCCTGAAGAGGGTCTGCATGAATTGTGACTGCCTTGGTCTTATGATCATCTTTTGCACCCCACCACACCTACTGTGAGTTCATGAGTTCAAAGGCCACATTGTGTTCTGACTCAGCTCTTCTTCTTGTCTTGTAGCTCTTAAAATTTCCCACCTATTTCCCTGATCTTTGACAATGGAAGGAGAGGGGGAAGATTTACAAAGATGCTCCAATTAAGTCAGAATACTCAGTTTCTTAGAAAATAATATTTTGTGGGGGAAGAGGCTGTCGCTGTAATCAAATTAAATACGGTTCCATGAGTAGGCTTAGATTTAATTAGATTGAACAGGGAAGTTCTAATACAAAATCACAAATCAGGAATATAGTAATTTGAAAGGAACTACTACCTGGAATTTTTTTTCAATTGCTCTCCAGAAATGTAAGATGGTGTCATTGTTATTGAAAGTTACTAGTTTATAGTAAGAGTCCCGAGAACCCAGGGATATCAGTAAAAATACACAGTCAAGAACCCAAAATGTTTTCGTCAAAGTTTATTAGAGAAATATGTGATGATTGTATAATAAATGGTCCATCTCACTTATTCAGAAGTAAAGAAAAACATATTTAATTGAGATGCTAATATTGGCAGGCAACATAGTTATGTTTCTGTATTGAAATTATGTCAGATCCTCAAGGATAGACCTTTTTTTAATCATGTAAAACAACTACCATTAATGAATTTAGTATAATATGTTCATTTAGAAATATTGTAATATTATTCTAACAGAAAGTAGTAAAATATGATCATGTAAGTATCTATAGAGAAAAGTAGAATTGAAAATCACAAGGAACCTGAAGATCAGAGGTGATGAATCACTGATGCAGGAAAATAGGTATAACATAGGGAATATGTTAATGAAGATAGAACCCCCAATACATAAGAGATTGAGTGAAGGCTGGTGGGATACATTAATTTTGTACACTTCAGATAAAAGTGTTATTGAGCTAGTGTCAGAATTGAACTATATACTTAAAATTACTACTTTAAATTTCAATGTTCAAAATATCTGATGCTAGCTTTTATACATAGACAAACATGACATGATGATTTAATAAATTAAAACATATCAAGTGTTTAGCCAAAGAAAAACATCAAGTTGTCAAAGGATTCATGACACAACATCATCTTTGAAACTTTAAGTGCTCAGTATAGTCTTTCAGGGGTCATTACTTAGTCTGCTACTATTACACGTTTTTAATATTAATGATTGGGGTGATGAACCACAATGTATCCTTATTAAATTTGCTGAAGACACCAATTTGGTAGGACAATTAGCACATTTAAAAGCCTGATAAAAATTCAAAATGACCTTGATGAGTTGGAGAGGAGCCTAGATATAAACAAGATGAAGCTGATTAAGTTCATGCACTATAATTCATTTAGCCTAGATCACATTCATAGCGGCCAGACCATTATGCAACTGTGATCAAGAACTTTTTGTCAGAATAGTTTGGACAATCATCTTTGTTGGCATGTTGTCACCAGAAAGTTTAGTTTGCTTTTTTGAGCCAACTGGAAAGAAACCTAAGTTATTAATTTAATAAAACTGATAAAGCTGCCAAAATTATTCTACTCATAAATGCTAAATTTTAGATGGAAATGCATATACACAAAATTATGTGCGATAGGTCAGTTATTCTGAAGTAATAATACCTAATAAGGCATCAATATATTAGAGACTCTAAATGCCATGACATTTGTATTAAGAAAGAAAGAAAAAGATTAATGAAAGCACATATAAAAATTTCAGTAAATTAATAGATTACTTACTTATAACTCATTTTGAGAAAATTTACATCAAATAAATATCAAGCCACTTCTAATATTTAAAAGATAGATTTCTTTTATTTTGTATGCAAGACTGTCTTGGCAGTATATATGCACCTGGACCACACATCTGCCTGGTGCCAGAAGTTTATATTTAGAATGGGTCAGATATCCTGGAACAGGAGTCACCGGTGACTGTGAGCTACTGTGTGGAGGCTGGGAACTGAACATGAGGCCTCTGCCAAAATTAGTAATAATTTTCATTCCTGTACCATCTCTCCAATATGCCAAGACATTTAACAGTGTGAGGAAAGTATCTTAAGAAATAGGAAAAATATTTGGGAAAATGGAGTTTATTGGCAGAGCTCTTCCTTGACTGCAGAAAGCCCTTGCTTCATTGTTCAGTATCATACAAACTAAGTGTAGGGGTTGACTTCTGAAACAACAGCACTCTGAAGGTGAAGACAAGAGAATTAAAAACTTTTCTTTACAAGCTTGAAATGAAAGTCATTAGGATAGAGTGGGTATTTACATCAAATTTTATGTTTGAGAATAAAAATTTCATACACATTGAAGAGAATATTGGCACAGTAAACTCAAACATGGCTTGCTTCCTTTTGGTCACTGAACCTAAGTTAATATACAAGTCTACTCCCTATAATTAGTTCTGGCTTTCTTTTTGGTCTTTTCATTCATTGACATAATCTCATAGTTTTAAAAAAACAAATTGTGCTCAAATATTAGTTCTCATATACTACCTCCCTTAAAGCTGCTAACAGAGATTGGAGTCTTCCCAGGAGAAAGAAGTTTGTTGCAGTCAAGAAAGCTGAAAAAGGAGTTGGAGATCTGAAGACCACTTTGACATCAGACATGGAGATGCAGTGTTTGGAGTTTGCCCAGCTGGTTTCCTGTCTTGCTTTGGGAATTACAGTTGGCTGATTAGAGGAATCTCAGAAGAGACCTTGAACTTTGGATTTTTAGCATTGTTGAGACCTCTATAGACAATGGGGACTCACTTCAATACTGACATGACATATGATTATAATATTTTCATATGCTTACTTGCTATTTCTACATTTGCTTTCATAACATGCCTATTGTACATGTTAATATTTATTTTGTAGTTTTAGTTTTCCTATTGAATTTTAAGAATTATTTGCATATTTTTAATAAAAATCTTAATTAATATATATGTAAACATACATACACACAAATATATGTTAGTGGCTTATATTTCTCTTTCTGAACATTGTACTTTCTTATAATTTGGAGGGAACTAGAAATGACTTAGTGGAATGAAACAGCTGGAGCCAGTATTGATAGAGCCAGTTTAAAACTTTGATGAGAAAAATAGGATAGAAAAACTTAATGGATCTACAAAGAAATCTTACCTAAAAATTATAATTAGTAAACCATTCTAGAGAAACTAGAGAAAATAGATTATTTAATATCTAAAGAAGTCAGAAAATTATTAATCAAATACATTACCTATCAAAACTGCCTGGTAAAGAAAAACTCTGGAAAACACATAGAACTTCAGGGAATTTACTTCCAGGAGACATTCTTGGTGAAAAGTGTCAAAACAGTGTTCAAAGACCTAAAAGCATATGAGCCAAATTTCTTCATAGCAAAACAAAGAAGGTTTGAAAACAAAATAAATGGATGTAAAATTAAATACACAAATGTTTTATTCATTCATTTTATTCAAATATTGGAATTTGGCAATGATTTAGTAATCTTTACAATTATTTTTTTAATATTGTATATTAAATTTTATATAATGAATAATTGTTGAATATATATAATAATAAATTTAGTTACAATGCATTAAAACATCATAAAAGTTTGTCAATGTTAAATAAAAATATTCCAGAATGGTAAGATCTCTACTGTCAGTAAATATGTTTAGCAAATCTATAAATACAACACTTACATTAATATGATCTAAACTCCAGGTTCAGATCCACTACCTCTTCATTTTGCCAGCATTCTTCCTCAGATTTATCTACGTGTTTCATGAGAGATCATTTAATGACAAATATTATTTTAGTAAGTTGAAATAAGACTTATAGACAAAATTAATCACTATTTAAATTATTACAGACTGAGAAAGGAAATAACATACTATATTGGAGGGAAACTTTTTATAGAAATTGAAAATAGAGATAATATTATGTGATTATAGAATTCCAGGGTATATATGAGAAGAAAGCAAACATATGGAACTGCATAAGAGAATTTTGATTGATGAATAGATGAGCTAAACAGACATGCTGTGATCTAGTTTTTCTTAATAAAACAAAATAGAATCATATTATTTGCAGAAAATAAATGGAATTGGAGATCACCTTGTTAAAAGAACTGACAGACTAAGACAAACATCATAAAGGAAGACTAGTAATACAAACCCAGAAGGGAAAGTGGTCCTATTCATAAAGATCAGTGCATCAGATGAGAAAGGGACATGGTATAATGAGGTGAAACTGAATATGATCAAGCGGCATTAGCATGTTTATGAAAATGTCATAATAAACCTCTTTTTCTGTAAAATTAATTACATGGCAATAAAATATGATGGGTAAAATATTAAAAAGCTAAATTGAAAAGCAAGGTTAAACATTCCAAATGAACTTTTGTTAACTTTAAATTAGAGTATCTGAATTGTTTAAATCATTTAACAGTGAAGTATAAAATATGCTGCAATATTTATTCACTTATGAAACAGAAATAAATGTATCTTAAGAAAATTTATGAAAACATGGAAACATTTACTGTGTATAAGTGTTGAATACTTTTATAACTTCAAATTGGAAGTATTAATATTTCATAGTACATTGCAGAGCAATTGATTTTTTTAACTAATGTGTTTATAACTTTTTAATGACATCAGTACATTCTCCACTTAATAGGAAAACACTCTCTTAAGAAGAGAATACTATTAAATGTTGTTGTTTTTTTCTGAATATTGTAAGCATATTATTATCTTATACCTTTGAAAAGAAGCATAGGCTGATAAAAATAAAGAGCATCTAACATGTAAAAATAAGTAGCATATCAGGCATCATCACCCAGTGGAGGCTTGATGCCACAGAGAAGGGGGATGCTGGAGGGGTGAGGTAGGGATGAGTGGGTGGGGTTGGTAAAGCAGAGGGGCGAGAGGATTCATGGAGGGGAGACTGGGAAGGGGAATAACTTTTAAAATGTAAATTAATAGAATGATTAATAAATTAAAACAGAAAAAATAAAATTAAAATAAAATATGTGGGGTGATAAATTGGAATGAAATTGAGTAACAGAACACCTATGTAGCATGCATAAAGTAATGGTTCCATCCCATCATAACAAGAGTAATTTTACAGCAAAGGTAATTTTTATCTGAAATCTTGCCATATGCATATACAAGTCTCCCAGGCAACAAGTGCCACAATTGGTAAATTGTCATGTAGGGAGAGGAAAGTATGAAGGACAAAGTATACAACTCCAGACACAATGAACCCACCCAGTGAGGTGAGAAAGACAGAGTACAACCTCTCCCAAATCATCTCCGTTCCAGGATCCACAATTTCTCACCTCTGGTCTCCCTCTGTCCCACACAACGTAAAAGTGTGATGTCTGTGAAAATATGACTTCATTAAAAAGGGCTAGGACCACATTTTGGCAAGTGAATTTGGGGATGAGTCCCTATATCAGAGACATAAGATTAGATTCGAATGGATGATGACCAACAATCACCTATTTCTTTCACTTATGTCTCTAGAGATCAAGAAGCATTATTACACGATAGAGAATTCAGTCTGGATGGGTGGCTGGGCTCATCCTTGTGATAGTCTTATAGTATCTGAAGATTGGCATAGCCACAGGATATCACACAAGGTAGGCTGTCAGGAATTGGCTGTGAAGAGATGGAGCAAAAAGTGTCAGACCTAGGGACTGTGGATAAATACTGGGAACTACAGGTGGAAATGCATCTTGCAAACAGGAACAAACCATTAAAAACTTGGATCCATCTGCAGGCTATAAGGCTTGAGTGTAAAGTGTTCACCAGAGGCCCATGTGTTTGAATACTTTCTCCCCAGCAGGGGGGCTGTTTGGGAAGATGTGTAGAACCTTCAAGGTGTGATATATGTAAGCCACTGGATGTAACTCTTTGACGGTTATACTCACTTCAGGTTCCCATCTAGATGTCGGCCACCACACAGTCCCACAGAGCTGCCTTTCTACCATTAATAGAATACTCTGTCTGCAAAGGTGAGCCAGATTCACTCTTGTCTTTCTGTCAGATGACAAAAAATTAACCAATACACAGAGACATCAGGTGGTGTGGTGCTAGATGGAGCTGGTACTATATCTTCTCTATTAGTTAGCATGCTAGTTTGGTTTTTAAATACATTTTTCTTTTATTTGTGAGCTTATAATATAATTACATAATTTGCTTCTTCCTTTGGATGGTTTTATGTGAACTTCACACAAACTAGGATCATCTGTGAAGAAGAGACTTCGACTGAGAAAAGACTCAATCAGCTTGCCCTTTAGGCAAGCCTGTGGGGTATTTTCTTAATTTAAGGTTGCTGTGTGAGGGCCCAGCTCACTGTGGACAGGTGTTTCTGGATTTTATGAAAAGCAAACTGAGCATGCCATAAAGAACAAGCCAGTAAGCAGAATTCTTCCACGGACCCTGCCTTCAGTTCCTGACTCCATGTTTATGCCTTCACTTTCTACATTGGCTTTCTCTGATTACGGAATGTAGCCTGTGAAGGACATAAACCTTATCCTCCACAAGTTGCTTTGGTCATTGCATTTTACTACAGTTATAGAAAGCAAACCAAGAAAATAGAAAAAACATATGCCATTTAAAGCAAGATACGATCGAACCTTCTTTTTCAATCAGGGTGCTATGATTTTTAATGTTTAATTGCCCTGGCTTGAAACCCCAAAATGCCTGAGCACGTCAGTTTTCTTTGGTTTTGATCTTAGAACAAAGCATTTTATATGATAATGATTGTGCATACTTTTGGGGTTATTATATTTAATGATCATACTTCATCAATTTGAAGAATTTTATGACAGTCTAATTTTTCATAGTTTTATATGTGACTTGTTTTATTATGACAATCTTTTCTCAGTTGATGTCATCATAGTGTTACCCTTTGTTTTGTTAATGTATTGGTTACTGATGTTTAAATAGTCATGTCTTTCTATCAACTCATACTATTGCTGGTAAAAGTTCAGCATATTCTGTGTATATGCCCAGTCAGTGCATGGTTTTCTCCAAGTGTGTGTTCAGAGGGCACATAGCACTATAGCACTTAGTGTTTTTAGTGAAATCTTTTCATGTTTTGAAATCAATGGTATAGTAGCCTCAACAGATCATTTTTCAAGCAACTTCCTCGATTTAATTTTTTTTCTTACTAGAATTCATTTGTTAATCCACCCTTCTCTTTCTGTAATGATTTCATTGAAAAATCAACTGTCACACTTACTGATTTCATCTTCACAGTTGTAGATTTAGTTGCCTTTAATGTTTCTTCAAAGGCAGATATTTTTATTATATTTCCAGATTCTCCCACTTCATCTAAGCTATGTCACTCCTCAGTCTCCACTTGCTACTTTTATACATATTTGTGCATTTTTTTTCTGTTTTTGAGGATCCTTGCTTAATAAAATAAGCAATGTGATAGTTTTATTGCTTTGTGGGGACAAAATTTCACACGCACCTTTTAAAACATGGTTTTGGCTTCTCAATATATCATTTGTCTCATATGCTGTGATAAGGGTTTTACATTAATTTTCTCACTGTAATTCTCACAATGACCATATTAGGCAGGTATTGTCACCAGCTATGAGTCACACAATAGACTCAGATAAAGGAGGTCATATAGTTAGTCAGCAATATGCTTATATTTGTCTGTCACTGACATTCTATATTCTTTTTAGTGCACCCATCTCAATAAACCATAAGAACGTTAGTTCTACTGCCTTCTTTACCTGGGACTTAATGCTCACTGCTGGTGGGAGTGCATTGTAACTGAGTGGTCATTGATTATATTTCACTTAACGTATCCATGCTTGGAATGCTTGAGCCACATGGGCCTCACTAAGCATTGGCCACTTTGTATTTGAAACACTTCCCATTTGGAACTACTGTTATTTTAATGCTCCTGCAAGAATAATTCTGTCTACTGAATGGAATGGCTGTCCCAAACCACTTACCTAAAGAATCCAAATTATACTGCCCTTTCGTGGCAACAACCGCCACTGAAGGATCAGTGTCTACAAGGTCGAAGTGCTGATTATTTGTCTGGAGACTTATATGTTCTGAAGATAAATTTTCCTTGCTGATTTTCTACTAATGGTTTGCGGTTTTTTAAAAGTCAAACTGAGAATATGCTGCAGAGGTACAGCAGCATCTACGACAGCAGAATCGGTTTCGGTTGCTTCTTCTGTTTCTCAATCTTGGGAACAGGCTTGTATCTCAGAAGGTCAGGGACTACCTCAAGTGTGAAACCAGTCACTTCAATCAGTCAAATAAGATCGTCATTTAGGTTTGGGGATAGAAAATTGATAATGACTAGATTATAGAACAGAATTCTTGTAAGATTCTTATGTTTCAGGATGATAGTGTGGAGAATGAAATTTTTCATGGGATGAAGAAAACATAGACAGGACAAAGGACAAGATTAGTGGTAATAATTTTTCTAAAACTTGTGGACAAAATTTTTTAGATCAGCTGTTGTACTCATCAGTGCATCGAGTGATGTCTCAAGCTTCTTCTCCTCCCTCTCCTGCCAACACACCTGTTCCACCATAATATCCTTTACTGTTTTCACATCCCAGCTTTCTTTTTGAAGGAATTTATACTGAAGAATATTTATTTTATTATTTTAGGTGGCCACCAAATTGAATGTCAGATCCTATGGAGCTCAAGTTATAGTAGTTCAAAGCTGCCCAACATGGAAGCTCACACTGAACTCCAGTCCTATTCAAGAACAGTACATACCTTAACCACTGAGCAACCATTCTAATCCAATACTTTCCATTTTACTTTTCCTGTTTTCTTTATTGTTATTTTTTATTTGGTTCTTTGAGTTTTAGTTTGTACTTAATGTTTCTTTCAATTTCAGGTGCCGTTTCAGGCTGTTGATTCAAAAACATTCTTTTCTTCAGATAAGCTGTCTGAACATGTTTCTTTACTGATTGAGCTATATCTTATTAAATTCAGTATCTAATCCTAGTAGTGATTCCTCCTTTGACCATATTTTCATAAGTAGTTCTTTAATTTCTGTATAACTTAAATTTTTCAAAATCTATACTCTGATAAATCTACAGGACTCACATTCTTAAAACACAGTGCAATAGAATTGGTATAAAGTAAAGGTAGATATTGGAAGCATACTAAGGGGCTTGATACTGAAACATCTCTATAAATAACATGATAAATTCTATAGTGCTCTATAGACTGATAATAATTCAGGTTTGATGTTCTATGGCCTATCACTACAGTTAGGGACTCTTTCCCCTTAAGTTCCATAATGTCTATATATCTGCTCATACTGGCCCCTTGTTCTGAGCTTCTAACTTTAGTGCCATCTCACCTTAATGTTTTCGTCTTTGTAACTCCTACTACTGAGTGACATTACATGGCATTATGAAGTTGTCACCATAACATTCATTGGGCTTCACTGTCATGTTTTTAAGTTATCCTAAATACCATTTCCCAAACATATAAATACTTGATTTTGAAGATGTAGGTTGAACCCTTAAGTTACAATGCCTATCAAATTAATTTAGAACTATCCAATGTAATTTACATTTTCTCACCAAAGAATCCTCTCTCAATTTTGTATTTCACTAGAATATGTGAAGAATTTTCCAAACCAAGTATAGTTGTAGTCAAACAGTTTCTCTAATTTCCCCAAGCCTTCTAGAACATTTTGTAAAAGGACAAGGAAATGTGAGGCTGTTTATTTTGTGCTTTGATGTTCTCTTCATAGAAATACCCAAGTTTATTGCTTAACATTAATTATTTCTTATCAAGGTGCATCACAATCCATTTTAGTAACTTAAACTGTATATCAAACATTGTCTTTCTGCCAGGGTCCACAAGCATGCTCTTCCTTTTGGTTTGCTGATTACCCAACCTCCATTAGAACTCCTTATTTTACTTTTTATCTCCTGTGAGGACACGTGATTACTTAAACTGATGACAACTTCATTTTTTCAAACTCGCCAATTTTTGAGGAATTTTAAGTTTAAAAATTATGAGTGCAGAATAAGTAGTTAAAACTACTCTTATTGCAGAAGATCTCCTTTGTTTTCTGCTAATGCAGTCACTGTCTTAGTTAGACACTACATACATTAGAAGAGGAAATGCTGATACATAGTGTTCACTCAGCCTTCTCTCAGCTATGAGTATCAGACAGTGTATGATCATATGTATCTAACATTAAAGTAAAATTAATAGCATTGCACCATTTATTCAATTCATCAGATATTATTGGTCTCATTAAGTCTGTACTCTACGAAATATATTCCTTGTTCCAGTTTCTGTGTGCTACTTTCTTTGGTCTTGTTTCCCTTTGCTATGCTTGTTTTTCTTTGTTAATTACCAAGTTGCTTCATCTAAATAACTAAATTTGAGGGAATTCTGAATCTCATTAATACACTTGTTTAGTTATAAAGTAATTCCCTTGAACCAGCTTCTTACATTATCTGACTATTATTTTCACTTTAAGCTACTGTATTCATATCTTGAGGTTACAAAGCCATCTCCAAACGCTCTTTAGTCTACTTAGAAATTATCTCTCTTCTGTTATCTATGCATCTTCTTCGACTAGAAGTATTGTATTTTTGAGCAATCTAATTATAGTTTAGAGTTTGTGCTGGGGTCACATTTATGTATGAAAACTCTCTGAGTTTATCATATTCTCTCCTCTTTCCTTTGCAGAACTATGTTATCAAGTCCCTTAGTATTACAGCAGACTGAACTCAACTTCATACTGAAACATTAAGCTCTGCAGTAGACTGTGGCTCCATTCCTCTCTAAAGAGATAACTTTTAGTTCAATGATCTGCAACTTCCCCACAGCTTTGTTTCCTGTTTAGCAGTGAGAGTAAATCTTTGCTCTGGCAAAGTAAGATGTGTGTGTACCTTGTCCTAATGAGTGTAGGTAAATTAATTTCATGGTTGCCTTGCTTCTTTCCAGAAAACTTTGAATATATGTATGAATATTTAGTAGCAAAAGACTACACACAATCTAGGTTACTATTTTTAGCATATATTTTCAGAACATATTTTAAAGCTTTAAATTTTCTGAATATATTTGCAGGTAGCCAAACACTTTCTCTAATCTATGTCCACTTATTCTTTATTATTTTCTTACACACACATACATACACACATAAAACAAAAATCAAAACAAACAAACAAGCAAAAGCCAACAAAGCAAAACATACCAAAACAAAACAAAAGTTTCTACACCAAATCAAAGAAACAGAAAAAAATCATCTAGTATGTTTGCCAACTACTCCATGAGACCTGCCTTAGAGTGTGATGGATGTACCCAGTGATATTACATTTGAAAGAAAGGATCTTCCTTTCCATATCAGGTATAAACTGCAGACAGCTTCTCAAAGAGCAGTGGAACTGTTTCAGATAATCTCAGTGGTAGGATTTTGTTTGTTTTGACACTGTGTACATCCTGTGTGTTTTGTCTCAGTCTCTGGATTCATATGTGTATCAGTTCATTTGTGTAAGGAAGACTCTGTTTTCTTGGAGTCTACTAAATCTGGCTCTTACCATGTTTTTGCATCTCCTTTAACTTAGATCACCAATCCTTGAAAGGAGGGATTTGACAAAAACTCATTCCATTTTTGGCTTAGTTCTCCAAAGTCTCTCCCTCTGCACATTAACTGATCGAAAATTTCTGTGTTAATTTACATCTACTCCAATAAAAAGCCTGTCAGATGAGTCCTGGACAATGTACTGGCATGCAGATTTATTGAAAATGTCCTTAAGAGTCTTACTATTTATGTTTTCCTTTAGAAGATTAACAGTAGGGCGTTTATCTTCTAGGGCCCATTAGCTATCTAGTATTTGATCATTAGCGACTTTAGCAATGTCAAGTATAGAGTCCATTACATGAAGGGAACTGTATTACCTAATGTGCAAGTATGTTGAACATTTTAAAAATTTTCTTTATAACCACTTTTCTCAGTTTTGGAAAACACTATACTCTGCCCAGAAAATTTGTCCAATACTCTTTAATTTTGGTTTAAGCAGATTCTTGGGAAAATGGAAATAAGCAGACACTTTCTTTACCAAAAGATCACAAAAACTTGGATAAGTATTTATACAATTTATTTCATTTTTATTTATTTATAGACTATATTGTGATTAGCATACATTGTACAGTAAATGCTCAAGCATAGTACCAGTATCTGCTAAAGGTTAAACATAAGTAGAATTTCATAAAAAAACAGACTCTTAGGTTTGAAATGCATTCTATGTGTCTCTCAAAGCTCCATATAGTTAAAAGTGGGTCTTTAGGCTGCTGATGTGAAAAGTTCTTTGTACAACTAAAGCAATCTCTAACTGCAGAAAACAAGAATGTATATATAATGTGTGTGTGAATATATATATCATATATAATATATATTATTATATGATATATTATATCATATATAATATATATTCACACACACATATATATGAAGATATAGTATCTAGATATCTAAGAGAGAAACTTGACCATGACCATTTTTTATTATGTCATATCACATGTGGGCTATCACATTCTAAGCCAGTGTGTATTATTAAATACATTTAGCAAGTACTTCTACAGCTACTCATAATTCATAAAGCTCAATACTATAGAACTATTAATGTTCTTTGTAACCAAAGGATGATATGGCTTTATTCTACTCAAATTCTCTATTTTATAATCTAATTTATATGCAAACAAGCCCATTGATATAATTTCTTAATTTAGTTGATACAACCATTTGAGAAATTGAAGGTCTATTAAAAAGAACTCTGAGCAGCATGACATTTTATATAACACATTAGTTTAAGCTTAATAATCATATCATAAACCTAATGAAAACAAAAAATGAAGGTGTGCATAATTGATTTTTTATAGAATAAGGACTCAGGGCATGGAACAAAATATACCTTTATATTGAATACCTTGAATACCTTTAGGACAAATTACCAAATCTAAACTCTGCTTTGCAATGTGAATTAAGTTTTAGGATCAATCCTATATATTAACATGATTGTGCCTTAATCAGGATACTCTCCCTGAAGAAAGACTGAGTCATTAACCCTATATTCCCAAACTGATCTATTTTATAAAGGCCAGTGTAATATACCATGGGTTGTTGTACAAAAAAAAAATACAACAACAACAACAACAAAAAAAAAAAACCAGTACAATTGTCCCTGAGTACGATCGGACAAATGGAGCAATTCACAAGTAAATACATAATAATTGCACTATGGTGTTCATATATACTATCAATTATTTGACACTTGGTATTAGAAATGTATTTCATGATTTTCTTTTACTTTCCAAAACAAATTTTATTTGCTTCATTTTTTGTAAAAGAAGATTTTTTTTTTTTAAAAAAATAATTGTATTAATTTTTTTCCAATCTTAATATTATCCCCATCCTGGTCCACCCTTTTACTGCTCCACATCCCATACCTCCTACCACCACCCCCCATCCTCACAAGGATGTCCCCACCCCTTTCAGCCCCAATCCCACCAAACCTCCCCACTCCCTGGGGCTTCCAGTTTCTTGAGGGTTAAATGCCTCTTCTCTGACTGAATCTAGATCCGGCAGTCCTCTGCTGTATGTGTGTTGGAGGCTTCATATCAGCTGGTGTATGCTGTCTGGTTGTTGGTCCAGTGTCTGACAAATCTCGGAGGTCCAGGTTAGTTGAGACTGCAGGTCCTCCTACAGATTCACCCTCCTTTTCCTCAGCTTCTTTCAGCCTTTCCCTAATTCAACAACAGGGGTCAGCAACTTCTGTCCATTAGTTGGGAGTAAATATCTGCATCTGATTTTTTCAGCTGCTTGTTGGATCTTTCAGAGGGCAGTCATGATAGGTCCCTTTTTGTGAGTACTCCATAGCCTCAGTAATAGTGTCACGCCTTGGGCTTTCTCCTTGAGCTGGATCCCACTTTGGGCCTGTCACTGGACCTTCTTTTCCTCAGGCTTCTCTCCATTTCCATCCCTGCAGTTCTTTCAGACAGAACCAATTATGGGTCAGAGTTTTTCACTGTGGGATGGCAACCCCCTTCCTTACTTGATGCCCTGTCTTTCTGCTGGAGGTAGGCTCCACAAATACCTTCTCCCCACTGTAGGGCATTTATTTATTTATTTATTTATTTATTTATTTATTTATTATTTTTCATACTTTATTTACATTTCAAATGTTTCCCTCTTTCCAGATCTCCTCTTTGGAACCTCCCTATTTCCTCCCCCTCCACCTGCCACTATGAGGGTATTCTCCCTCCCACCCACCCACCCACTCTTGTCTTCCATCCTTGGCATTCTCTTATTTGAAATTACTATTTGGTATTTTCTATAAAGATAAGAAATAATGCTCAAATTAATTACACACATTCTGTAATAAATCTATGCCCTAATTTTTGTAATTATTCAACTATAATGCCATCAGAAAAGTAGTCTTTCTATAATTTATATTTCTAAATTATCCCATGAAGTCTTGTTTAATTAGATCAAGGAGCATTTGAGGATTGTGTCTATGGCAAGCATAGCTATGTCACATTATTTGAACATTTAAACATATTTGCCTTGGACCATTCAGTACTTAATCTCTTGCATATACAGCTTTTATATTCAAACATTAACTTCAAAAGAAATGAAGCACCCAAGATGCTTCCACTTTAAATGGATGAATAGTAAGGTTTGCTTCTGAAGGATTACTCAGGAAGAAAAATGCAGTATCTGCTGGGGTGTTTGTCGTGATGCAATACTGCAGCCTATGTCCAAACTGCATTATTGCAACAACAAGTGCCCTTTACTTCTTCATAAATCAAGTACTACTGAAGATGAAGTCTCATAACATTCAGAAATACACTCAGGTTCATCTTGGAAAGTGACATTAAAAGAAATGGCTCTGCATGTTGATTGCTAAAATTCTTATTGTGACTAAGAAAACTTATGTAATCCATTGCCTGTACTCAAAAGAAAGCTTTATCTTATGGGCTGAAAAACATGGTCATGTCAATAGAATCTCATTTCAATGACTTTCAAAAATTGCAAACTTAATAATCAAGTCAAATCATGTAAGTAGATCAATGTCTGTCTGAGGATTGTGTCTATGCCAAACATAGCTATACCATTATATTTGAACATTTAAACATATTTGTTTATGTTTTGTTGTTCCCCTTTAAAACTTTTAGTGTATTCACATACCCACTTCCTGTTCATTATTTCTTCCACGAACAGAGAGCAAACAATTCTATCTACTAGAATAAGGAATTTTGAATTTAGGCTACTTTTTATAATATCCTTCCAAAGAGAATTTTTGATTCTTGTTTCTTGCTTCTCATAGAACCTTCATTGCTGGTCATCACTAAAACAAGTCAGGACTGGAATTTAAGCAGGACAGGAAGCAGGAGATGATGCAGAGGCCATGGAAGGATGTTACTTACTGGATTGCTTCTCCCTACTTGCTAAGCTTGCTTTCTTGTAGAACCCAAGACTACCAGCCCAGAGATGGTACCACCCATAATGAGCCCTCCCACCCTTGATTACTAATTGAGAAAATGCCTTACAGCTGTATCTCATGGAGGCATTTCCTTGAGGGACACTCCTTTCTCTGTCAGAACTCCAGCTTGTGTCAAGTTGTCACACAAGACCAGGCAGTACAAAGGGTTTGTAGAGGAATTTTAATCTGGCAACAAGGCTTCTCTGACAAAGGATTCTATCCAAAGATCTTAAAGTGTACATAATCAAACTAGAATGCAGACATACTCTAGGTTATAGTAAATGCCCTTAATACATACCCTAAATCCCTCACAATACAGGTAAGATTAGTTCATAGAAAGAAGCAGCCATGTTTGAAAGTGATGTCTGATTGAAGGGCAGATAAAATGATGAATCTGGGAAAGATTTTACAGAAATAATCAGAGATAGGATACTCCCAACTCACAGGAAAACAGCCAAGGAAAGAGAGGGTACTTAAGAACAGTGGGTAAGAGAAAGATTGTGTATGTGTGATATGAGACCATGCAGAGAAATTCAGTGAGAAGCCAAGAGAATCTAGCTTGAATTAGTAAGATTGGAAGATTAGATTGTACAGAGACGTGAAGCTTCCAGGCTTAGTCCTACAGATACTTAGAACTGATAAAGAAATACTCAAGTCTCAGCTTAAGTAAGCCATTCATTTGTACAGTTTATATATGGCTCTCATATCATCACTTCATCTGAAGAAAGAAAAGCAACATTTACAAGGTTTACTTGAGAAGATGGCTAAACAGTGAAGATGTTATGGTGCTCTTGATGAGGATTTGAGCTTAGTTTCCAACATTCCAGTCACACAGCTCAACATCATTCATAGTTTCACTTGCAAAGTTATCTGCTGACCTCTTCTGGCATCCAGGAGCATCTTCACTCACATCCAAGTGCCACAAGCAACATACTCATAGGTACATAGCTAAAAATAAGTCTTTAAAATTAATTAATTTAATAAATATGATATGTTGCTCATGTCTTACTTCTTTCAGTAAAAATCTAAAATTATCATTCTTCAGCTGGAAGACATTGTGATATTCAGTATGTAATTTCATTTGAAACTGAATGTAATATTTGAGTCAATATTAAAATGTTTTAAAATGATTTGTATCATGATTATATTTTAAAGTGGAAGCCATGAAATACAGAGCAGAATCCGCTATTACTTATTATTGAGTCATAGCCTAGCTTTATTTCTAAGAATGCTATATGCTCCTTTTAATATTATTATAAAATTCCTAAATCAATGATTTTTCAAATATGTTGTATATTTTATATAAGGAATGATAACAATGCAATGTTGTGATATTAAGAAGAATTTGTTGCTCTAGCCAATAAAGAGAGATAGAGTGAATAGTAAAATTGGAGACGAAATCTTGGGAAATTAAAAGTAATATGAGTGATTTCAAAGATGGAATGATTAAATTTGTTTGTCTTTTAATGACTGCAATATTAATAGCATTGTCTATTTTAAAAATCAAAATTATGAACACAATATTTACTATTTGTGGTATTTATAGTGTTCAAGCTTTGAGTGTACTCTCATACAATGATTTTAAAAAATATATTTAATTGTTGTGAGGGGTGACTATGTTTTAAACATTCTGGATAATATTTCTTACAACTAATTAAAATTTTAAAATAATTTGTGAATTCTTAGCTGGGTGATGTAGAGGACTGATGTTAAATAGCTGTTATCTACTGAGTTTTGTATTCAAAACAATCTAAAAATACCCTCCCTTTTTGTGTGCTTTTTGTTTAATCAGAGACATCAACAAATATAAAAAAAACATTTAATTAAAATACAAATTCTATATTTTACCTAGAGAATTAGACTGTGAACATTGGCATATATTGTCTGAAACAAAGAAGGTTATGTTTGAACTGGCCTCCATTAAATGTCTAGGTTGACAAAGGGAAAACATGTGCAAAGGGCATGGGGAAAATAGAAAGGGACCTGGTACACTTGAGAGAGTAAAATCATGCCAGAATGACAGCAGCCTTCATCAGAATCCTGAAAATGGAAGAGAAAAAGTCCAAAAGTAGACATGAGACAACACCTCCCAGATCAGAGTAATGACTTTAGACACAAGGCTAAAGCACAGGATATTACCTGCATGGTTTAATGTTTAGAAATTACTTGGTCTTTGAGATATTTTAGAAGGATTTTGAGTCTATATAGAAAATTACAGTAAATTTGGTATGAAATGGTTATCTAGCAAAATAATACCCTTAAAAAAGGAAATGTCTAGGATTGTCTTAATTAAGGAGGTAGCCATGATTAGGAGTGGACTGGAGTAATGAAATATTTTACATGTGACATAGACCTTTATGAAGGTTGACTACGTACTCCAACAGAGAAAAATGCAGTGACAGTGAAGAGCGTGACAGGAGATAGTGTTGGTCCCACTTACCAAGTTTAGTGAGATTGTGCATCATGAATTCAAATGACTAGACTATGAATACAACATTCTCAATGTCATATAGACATTTGTGCATAAATATTTTCTCTATTTTATTTTTGCTTAATTCTGTGTATTGACAGAGGTTCTATGACAGAAATTAATTCATTCAGGAGTCTATTTTTACTAGTTAAATTTATTCCTTGACAATTTCAAACACATATATGATGAATTCTTATTCCTCTCATCCAGATAATCTCTTATTTCTCTCCAGTATATTCACAGAAGTCCTTTTAAAAAGTCAAGTCCTTCAGTTTTGGTTTGTTTGTTTGTTTCTTTGGTCTTGTCTGGTTTTTTGATGGTCCTTGGACCATCAACATGGAATGAATGTGTAGCTATCCACTAGAAGTTCATTGGATCATCTTTTGATACAAAAGAAAGCACCTCTTACCACCTCTAAACATTTGAAAACAACCAACAGCTGCCTAGAAAAGAATGGAGTCTCAGGAGCTGCTACTCCATCAATGACAGAAGCTGTATGTTTATGGTTGCAATAGATACATCAAACTCAGAAGACAACATCCTGTGACCGTCTCCCTATCTTCAATCTCTAATCTTTTTGCCCCCTTTTCTACTTTGTTCTACAAGCCCTTAGAAGAAGTAGAAAAAGTCCCATTAAGACCATTCAACAATAGCTTATTCATTTGTACTACCTTGAGTATCCACATTCACGAGTCTACACATTCATTGCTATTCACAACAAAAAGAAACTTTACTTATTTAGACTGACAGTAGCAAAACTTTTCAAGGATGATAAGAAAAGAATATCCAGTAGGCAGTTTGATGCCATGTTGAACTATCAAAACAACAATAGTTCATCTCTGTTTCTGGTGATATGTGAGCTCTCCAGCTATGTTTTCCTTCTTTTCTAAAACAAATCCACCATGAGTAGAACAGACTTTTAATCCAATTAAGTGGTTAATGATGCACTACTTGTGCCTCTATATAAATTAAGTATGAAAACAGAGGGTAGAGAAAATTCATTATTGAAGCAGGGTAGAGAAGAAAGGAACAGTGGACTCATGATGTTCAAGTGAAATGTGAAATTGTGCAATGAAAATATTCTTATCATGGTTGAGATTAATAGTTCAATATACTCTTTAATGTTTGTCCACCTGCAACAAGTTGAAGTGATCATGGAAGAGGAAAACACAACTGAAAAACATTCATTCTTTTGATAATCTGCAGGCTATTGTGTGGGCCCACTGTCTTAATTGATGATTGGTGTGAAGGGCTCTGTCTCTGTGGACAGTACCATCCCTGTGCACATGTTCATGAGGTGTATAAAAAGGCAATCATCACAATCAGTGTTGGAATGACATCAGATACTTTTCTACTGATGAATGGATGGGTAAGGTAGGGATACAAACACATATAAACTTCTATTTGGCGGAAAAGATAAAGGAAATTATGAAGTTTGCCAGGAAACTGATGCAGCTTGAAAATATTATCCTAAACAGCATAACCCAGACCTAGAAAGACAAAGGATGCAAATTTTCTTTTATTTTTGAGTGGCAGTTTTGAGTCTTTAGATGTGAGTGTATAACTTGAAATAAGCAAGGATTCAGGCAATTAGAAAAAGACTATGCTATGTTTTGTTGGAGAAGTTGTTTCAATTTTGGTATCACTAATGCTCCCAATATGTCTTACAATAAATTTTTGCTTTAGTATGTATGCTTATTAGTGGAAATTATTTGTAAAATATGCTAGGTGTCATTATTAATTTTAACATGAATATAGTTTTTGATATTTGCCTCTATTGTTCTCTCTGCACAATAGCCATCCACCTCATACAAAAGCATCTGCTTTCTATTTCCTGTCTTTAAGAAATTGTGTATCTGGGGGTTTGGAGAGATGGCTCAGTGGTTAAGAGCACTGGATACTCTTCCAGAGAACCTGCGTTCATTTAGCATCAACCACATGGTAGCTCACAACCATCTTTAATTAGATCTGATGCACTCTTCTGGTGTGTCTGAAGACAGCTACAGTGTATTCCTATACATAAAATAAAATAATTCCTTTTTTTTTTTTTTTAAAAAAAAAAAGGAAATGTATATTATATAGGATAGAAACTACATACAAATTTTCTTATTGGTTTAATATATCTGGTCTATTACAACGTCAAGTTACATTAATTTTCCTCTATTGAGTAATTCTTATTCTCTTTATGGTTGAATAAAACTCTCAATAGTATTGATGTTCATCAAATATTACTGGGCATTGATCAACCATCTTCTTCAACTCCACGGTGAAATGCAACTTCCAGAACCACTTGTGAATATGATCCCTTTATAATCTTAAATGTTAAGTTTTATTTCCTAAGAATTGTTTACAATTTCTTGTGTGGTTCCTCAGGGGCTTTATGCAATTTAGTTTTATTTTAAAGCCATAAATCATGCCTGTCATGCCTAGTATATCTAGTCAAACATTCTATTATAGTGTGATTAAATATTAATTTTTTGGAAATAAATAATATCCAACATAATAATATCCTCATTAGTTGAAAAGACTTTGGAATTAATTGGCAACAACATTTACATCAAGAGCCTGATGAACACTCTAATAAGTCAACTCTACCAACCAAGAGAGTTATTACAAACAATTTATCATATGGGAAACTATATGATCAGTTCTAAATGTTTGAGAATTATCCCCACTAAAAATGTTTGCTAAACAGCTTCTTCATGGTAGTCTAGTATTAATAAATGTAAATCATGGTTATGATTAGGTTAAATTCAAAAGCTAATAATAAAATCATCAATTGGTTATTTGTTGAGTTTTGTGGCATTAATATTAACATTTAGAGATGTCACATGAGTAGACACATTCTTGTTTAATTTTAAAACTTACTTGTTTTTATTTGATACTTTATTTCAGTTCATTAACTTAAATGACACTACCGTCTGTTGCATAACTTAAAGATTGTTAACACACTACTCACAGCTTCTTAGGCAAACTGCGTTTTAGATCATTTCACTAAAATTTGAAACGTCCACCAGAGGGCGATACATGACCTAAAATAGCAGACTCCCTAGACTAGATCTTTAATAGGAAATGTTAGCAAAATATCTCTTAAAAAGTGGGGGAAACATTTGAAATGTAAATAAAATATGAAAAATAAATAAATTTTAAAAAAGTTGAAAAACCAAACACCACCCGTTTTTCTATAATGTAATACAAATTATCTTCTGTATATTGCATTCCATTTAGTCATGAAATAAAAAACTTATGTGCATTAATAATTGTACCAATTATATCATATTTCATTTATGGAGATAAAATATTTATTAAATACTATGTACTATCTTGAAATAAAATAAAATATAATATGATGCTTTTATGACTTATACTTAATGTCAAATTTTGACATAAATATAACACACACTTCAAAATACATATATACATATAATTTTGAAAAATCATTTGGATTATAAATAATCATTGGAAAGAGAGATTTTCACAACCATAATGTTGGTTTAGTAATATCATCATGAAAGCAAAATCATTAATTTGTTTTATTCAGAAAAGTAGAGAAAGCTGTTTGAATGATAGAACCAATGTGACCAAGTCAAAAACAGAGCCCTCTTCTTACACTGCAGTTTATTCACGGGCAGAGAATAAGGGGAGCACCCTGGAGGGAAATTAGAACAAAGTAGAATACAATGACATTGAAAGCCTGAAGGATCACCTCCTATTTTCAAGATGTGACTTTTGGTAAACAAGTTCTATTGAGACGTTGCTGAGCAATAGGTGATTAATTGAGAAGCTTCAAAGATCAAACCAAGTTTAGACACTTTACAAAATGTAAAAGCCTGAATCAAACCATAGGTTGGGAAATTACATGAGAATGGGGAGACAGAATAACGTTCTTCAGTTTGTACACATCTTCTCACTGAGTGAGACAGGCTACGCTCCTTCAGTCATTCACAAGAGCTACTCTAATCTAGATGATTGTTTAGAATTTTATCCATTTAATATTAGAAATACTACATGATGTGTGGGAATGACAGAAAGTAAGTATGAATCAGATTTTAGAGCGATGTGGTTATATTTGTTGTTGACAATGAAGAGATTCCATAAGCAAAGGAAACCATCACTTTTAAGGTACAGGAATGGTGGCAAACTGCTGGCTATCTTACTTTTAATAGAGTATTCAAAGGACAAATACTGTATTATGTTAAATAGGGAGCTCAGAACATGCATGAGGCTAAATATTCATAGACTTATTAGATACTACAAAGACTTAGTCGTAAGTTTGAAATGCAACTGTTTGGAAAGAAAGATAGTAAGAACTGATAAGTGGTTATTAGCCCAAAAGTTCGAAATACCCAAGAGTCACTTCGCAGCAACCGTAGGGCTGAGTGTGAGGTCCCAGACGGAGGACTTGGAAAAGGGACTGAAGGAGCTGAGGGAGTTGGCAGTCCCACGGAGGGAGCAACAGTGGCAACTGGCCTGACCCCTCTGTACTCCCGGAGACTAGATCATCAACCAAAGAATTCATATGGAGGGACCCAACGTGCTGGCCACATATGCGGCAGAGGAGGGTCTTGTTAGCCATCAGGGGGGGAAGAGGCCCTTGGGCCTGAGGGTGTTAGATCCCCTAGTAGAGGAGAATGCCAAGGAGATGAGAGTGGGTGGGAGGGTGGGTGGGGGAATACCCCCATAGCGGCAGGGGGAGGGGGAGGGAATGGGGAGGTTCTAAAGGGGAGACCTGGAAAGGGGGAAACATTTGAAATGTAAATAAAGTGTGAAATAATAAGAACTGTATTTATAAAAACAACAACAACAACAAAGCTGTCAGTATAGTAGAAAGCTAATATATGTTGTACTTGTACACACAAAAATGCAGTCTATTGATAATATTTAATGATATTGAGAGTATATTAGTCACCGCATACTTAAGAGAAGAATATGTCCAGTGTTTTAATCACTATTCATGGAAAACACTAGTGCTATCATAATTTATAAGTGAAAAATGAGACACATAGAAATTACAAATGCCTTCAAGCCGACACAGTAATGTGACTGCCATGCTAAAGCCTAGAGAGTCACATGGTACTTTTTTCCAAAGGCTCTCTGTCTTTTAAGGAGTATTTTGGCATAAATTATTGTATTTATCCTTTTTTGACTTAGTAAACTAATAGTAAATGACTGAATTATACCTGTGCTATGAGTTAAAAAATAAAGGAATGGAGAGACATCTCTTGGTGTTAAAGAACCTGCTAAGCCAATATGACACAGTAGTATGGGAGACAGCAAGTATGATATTTCAGTCTTCAGAGAGAAGGGAGGGAGGCTTTGGTTGCTGTTAATTCTGCTGTCCTTACTTCCAACTTAGGCTACTGTCTTTGGACATTAGACTGTGGTAGAGAGGGTAGGAATAAAGAAGGTTTGGTGTTTAACATTGGATAGGAAGTGATAGCTAATTTGTGTACCGCAGTTATGGCTTTGGGGTATGTAAAAGGCAAAGGTAAACTCGGGGTAAAGTTTATGTCTTCAAAAAAAAAAAATGGTAAAGCTCAAAAACAAATAAATGTGTGGCGAAGTTAATTTTATGATAAAAATTCCTGCAGTTTGCACAATAAATAGGTTAGGCAGAAGAAATACAAGTATAGATGTGAGCATCTGTCCTTATTGAGGGAAAATAGAAAGCTAAGTGACAGAGGCAGATGTTTTAGGGCAACGGTTAGGCAGGCAGGGCCAGAAATGTTATTCCACATAACAAGTATTGTGATAATTAAAGTCAAAATGCAAAATACGAAAGTTTAGTTTTCTCTCTCAAGGAATCCCATGATGTTTTTGACATGTGCCATGCTTGTGTGAATGAGTAGGCTTGTATACGCCACAGAGTGGGCATGGAAGTCAGATGGCAATCTTTCTGGTGTCCTTCTCAGAGACTCTTGGTTTTGACAATGAATCTGTCAAGGTACATGGCCAGACACTTTTTGGAATTCTCCTATCTTCACGTTCCAATACTCTGTAGAGGACTTTAGATTACAGATGCTTGCCGTTATGTCTGGGCTACTGTAGCTTCTGAGTATCTGAATTCAGGTCCCAAGCTTCTGAAGAAAGCAATTTACCCACTGAGTCACCTTCCCAATTGTGTTGGTCTTATACTTTAAAAATGGGCACTTAAACACACAAAATGGAAAATTTACGTCAGAGAGTGTGCAGTATGGGTCAAGAAGACAGCAAGAAAATAAAATGAATATATGTGATAACTTAGACAAAAATTTAAATGTTTCTACTCCACTTCTTTGTCTTTTAACTAAACTGTTACTTTTGTTTATGATAAGAGTCATTGATTATGAATTGGTGTCTTTCATGCTCTTCAGTACTCTAGCTGCTAGCTGTATATAGCTGATTACGTCTTAATTTACCTTAACTAACTAAATTAAAGTGAGTTAAGTAGTAGATAATCCAGTCACAGGAGCACATTTCATAAGCTCGGAGGCTGCTCTGGCTAGTGTTCACTACCCAGCTGCACTCAGCTGCACTCCGCTTGAAGTGGGTTCTTCCTTTCCTGTCAGTCCTCATTTGCTTCCATTAAACATGTTTCAAAAACGTTTCATTGTGAATTCTCCTTCTGCCCTTTGAAATATGTATTAATCAATTCAATGCCTCTCACTTGTTTCCGTGCTCGAAACATGTTTCTCAAGACCCTGAAGCCAACCTTTTAAAATGAAAATATTAAGAAAGTTTCTCTCCATTCCAGTTTTTATGGAAAACATGGAACCTAATTTCTGTAGGCACACTCCTGAAGAAATTATGCCAACGTTTGTTTTTCTGTAGAGAGAACATTTGTGCACACAGTCTGTACTTCTCCACAGCACCAACCAGTGACCATTCTATCCGTTAAGGGTCGCTAATACATTCAGAGTGACCACCTGCACCTTGAAGAAAATCTCCCGTACTTGTTGAAAATATCTTGTGAGTGTTTGGCTTAGAATAGAAGACAGCCATTCATGCAACTTTATTACATTATACTTTTTTAGATTAAACATGACTTAAAATAATTTATTCTATTAAAATTCTAGTCAGAAGGTCAAAACATGTGTTATTCTTCCATGAGATCAGACTGTAGCTCCCATCAACCAAGGCTGGTGGCTCATAACCACTTCTAACTAAACTTCCAGTGTATCCTATGACCCCTCTTGAACTTGTAGGTCAGGAACATCTACACAAACACAAATTCATGCACATAGATAAAATAAGTATTTTTTAAATGGAGTTATGTTAGGACAACTGCATTTCTAAAATATGAAAGAAACAGCCACATCCCCTGTCTCTGTTTTCTTCATGTTCTTGGTAACACATCACTCATGACTTGTAAAAGAACCCAAAATGTTAATATTTATTTATACAAGATTTCACAGCAAAATGACTCATGAACAACAGTAGGTTTTATCTGGGGTAACAGAGTTTACTCTCATGTTCTTGTATCTACTTCTATAAATATCAAGTCAAACACACACATTCACACACCCACACACACACGCACACACATACACACTAATATTTAGTTCAAAGTGAAATATTTATTAATCTCTTTGCATTCCAGATATAGTGAGATCAAAAGTGAACATTAAAAATTATAAGTCATTTGTTTACATGTGTTAACATTTATGTGTTCATATGCTTTACTTTGCTTTCAAATGCTAGGATAAAACACAATGACTAAACAATTTGGGTAGAAAGGATATATTTCATCTTTCAAGTCTCAGATTATACTAATGTTAGGACAGGAACTCAAGGCAAGAACCTAGATATAGGAAATGAAGCAAAAGCCATTTCTTGCTGGCTTACATGTCTTCCTCTGTTTTATTTTGGGGGAGGGGTTGTTTTTGGTTTTGTTGGTGTTGGTGTTGTTGTTATTAAACTTATAGACATCTACACAGGGTTGACAATACCCACCCTGTGCTAGGCCTCTGCATCAATAACTAATCAAGAAAACTCTTCACAGGCTTGTCTACAGGCAATCTTATGAAGATGGTATTTTCTTAAATGAAATCCCTTTTTGCAGGGTCCCCTAGTTTGGGTTAAGAAGAAAAACAAAAAACAACAATGAAAACCCCCAAACCACCCATTATAGCATGTATGAATTTAGAGATGTGTTCACGTAATTTATATGTAATAATTACATATAAACAGACACACACACACACACACACACACACACACATATATATATATATATTCACAGTATGTATTTTAACATATTGACTTTGGACAAATTAAATTTTATAGATTATGTTGAATAAACCACATTCAAGATGATATATGTAGTACATCTTAGCACAATTCTTTCACTCTATAGTAGAATATCACTATGGCATTCTAAATAAAAATAAATTAATAGCTTTATACACTAGTCCTTTGCAGATATTGCACCTTCCTTTTCACTTTTCCCCTAGTAGAAATAAGTTTTCTATTAAACATATTTACTAGAAACTAATAAAATATTTTTCATCTTAGTAATTAATTTTACCAAGTCAAATTTGTTTGAGTTTTTTCTTATATTATTTAAGTGACATTCATATAGTTTAGGGTTTAGATAGCATATGTAACTTTAAGGGAAAGGAAATTATTTCTGTTATGTAACTGTAAAGGTCATGTGAGAAAGAATTCAGTGTCTACTTTTAGGAGACATGGCTTGATAGACATAAGACAAAGCCTATCATAGACATAAGTCAATGTGATAGAGACAACATGCCTCACTAACTTGTTCAGCAACTGAAGAGGGAAACAAATTTTGCTGGGAAATAAAAAAAAAAGTAATAAAACCATTCATACTTGAATTATCTAGATTGAATGAACATGTTAATTAAATATTCTAAGTAGGTTGATCATATTACAAATTACTTAGATAAAGCCAGTAGTATCTCATTATAAGAACAGTCCAGTAAGAATCAATCTATTGGGAATTATATTTGATTTAATACTTAGCAATTAATCATGAGATGTATTTGAAACCCAACTTCTAAGAAGTTGTGGTGCATTGGAAAGTAAAGGTTTTGATGTATTAGAAATATTTTTTAAACATAGCATATTACTTATCTTCATATTGTTCTACTTAAAGAGCATCATTGTAAAACACAATAGGATATAACATATGCTTTGGGAGAAAACATTATATAATAGTTTGAGGTAATGAAGAAATAAAATGATGAGTCATCCAGGAAAATAAATGATAATCTTCTACATTGGTATTAATCCCACACCATCAAAAAATATTTTTCCTAAATCTAGTACTTTATTTACATTGAGAATTGAGTTTCCCGTTACATACATGTGACAAACCTTCTTTCCTACATATGGACCCTTACTTTTTCCACTGAATAAATTCTATAACTAGGAAATAAAATTAAATTCCTTTTTCTACAAACTACTGATGTCATCTAAAGCTTAAATGAAGTAATGTCATTCAAATAGTATGACAAGAATGTTCAAACACATTTGACATGATTACGTAAATCCTTGTACAAAGCCATTGATATCCAAAGCACAGGGTCACAATCCTTCTTATAATTCTACAGCCTGCATATAACTTATCCTGAAATTTAACATTTAGATCTATGTATGGATTCGGTTTACTCATTATTGTAATGTGTGACCTATTATTTCCAGTTATATTTGGTACATAATATAAACTGATACCATCTAATGAGAAAGAGAATTAGATGTTCTTCATATTTCCTCAGTTAAAAATGTTAACATTTATATGTTTTGGTTGTTGTATGACATTTTTCTTTGACTTGGAGATAAGAGTATGTTCAAAAAGAAAGATTTCCAGAGATAAAAATAAATATCATAATGAGTATATTAAAAGTATCTCTTTTTAGAAACAATATAAAGGAAGTGAGACCTTGTCTATGAATTTGTTTGAGTCAGAGGAAAGAGAGATGAAAATGAACTCTAAGGCTAGAATAGCATAAATTCAAACAAACTTGGGTATAAAGCATTAGAAAAGCAACAAATACTTGTTTTAAATATACATTATGTGATATCTAGGCTGATGTATATCCACATATTTTATCATTTTTTAAAAAATGAAATAATGTAATGACTTACATAGTTTTTAATAATGTGTTAAATATTATAAACATTCAAAAATGATTGAGATTCTGTGGCAGGAGTCTTGGAGGCTATGAGCAACTACTGTACTATTCTATACAAAAATACTTATAACGATCTTGTAGGCATCAAATATATGTGATCAATCTGCCATATGCACAAAGAACCACTGTGTTTTGTGTTATCATAAATGAGATATAGTAAAAAAGCAAGAAAAAGAAAAATAAAGAAAAAAATGTTTAGCCGATGATTAATGGATACCTATATAATAATATTGTCAGAGATGGGCAGAGTACACTTTAGGTATTTCAGTGAGCAAGGCCCAGTGGCTCATTCTTATCCTAGCTGATAATGGAGGGACTAAACAAAAGAATTGCCCACAGATGGAAAGATACATGAAAGACTGCAATGAAAGACTACAACTGGCCATCAGGGTAATGGTTCCCTCACAGTGGATTTTCAGCACTTTGCAAGGATGGAATTCTAAATAAATGTAACTAAAGTAAACAAACCAATGAATTGAGGAAACATCTTCCCTTTAGGATATTCTGCAGCACATTCAAAGCAAAAAATAATGGTCTGCATCAAATTTGACTTTAATTTATTTATTAAGTGATGTGTGCCATACTGTATCAATGCAGTCTGTCATCTGGAAGCCTTTTATCTTCTGTAAGAAAGAAAAAAAATGTATTTATTGTTAGAGAGAAATACATCCATATGTAACTGAATATAATGAAATAAACATAAAAACATAATAAACTTCTGTAATCTCTTTAGTCATATACGATAATACATATTTAATCTCGCCTTATTCTTCATCATGACATGATTTCATTTGACTCTACAGCATTACACATTTCAGAGTGTTTGAGAAACACAACTATATTATCAATTCAGATAAGGATTTAAGGAAATCATAAACTAATGCAGAAATATTAGACAAAATGTGCACCTTAATATATGCTAGGCATGAACAAAGTTATTCAGAGATACATCAGAAGGAAATTCAAGTCATGATGCAGTGAAGTATGTATCAAACTGAATAAAAGAAGATCAACCTATGTGCAAAAATTGACAGCTGAAATATGCAGTAAACATAATCTCTGTGTGAATTTAAACTTACAGAAACCCTCCTAATTTTGGGAAAATGAAAATGACAAATAAATGAAATATGACACACTATATTTTCCTCCACAAGTATATTTTCTAAAAAACAATGGAAAACCTGCAAAAAACATGCTGAAATATAGTTGGTAGCCAGAATGTAGTGCAAACAAGTTCCCAAGGAAATATAGTCCTAATTTGAATCAACGTGTAATTAGTTCATTTAATTACTCTGCTCCAAGACTAATTGATTTTTAGAACTAGAATATAAAGCAAGTCTACTATGAGGAAAAAAGTAATTTTACCCTTCCAAATTGGAAGCTGCACAGAGGTCTCATGGAAAACTGTGTTCTGTGTCAGGTCTTATCTCATATTTGAATTATGTCAACATGTCCTCCACAGGTATCACAACACCTAAAACTAGTTTAATACATCCTTTAATTACTCAAAACTCATACTGGTCAAACAAAGTTTTGTATCATAGATGTAGATACAAATTAAAGATTTATATACTGCCTTTTCTAAAATACTATGGACTGCTATTATTTAATGTGTTATTCGTGTGAAATATGTGGTGGGATGTTCTGCTCAACAGAGTGCATTTCAGGACCCATTTGGGTCATGTGTGATGCTAGAATTTTTTTCAGTTTGCCTTTTATTTGTTTGTTTTTGTTTGCCACATTGCTGGTTCTTTAAACCAGCAAGAGAAAATCCCTCCCTTTAGATTTATCTCTAGTTATTAACTGATACCAATCAAATGTCTGTTCAGATAGAAAACAATCCTGTTCCTAATATGGTTTTTGTAAAACAGGTATTTCACCTGCTATGATTAAATGCTTGAGGACTATGTTCTTTGCTGGATTTTAGAACAGGAGGTAGAGCCATATATTTGAGTTTTGAGCCGAAAGCAGGGTGTTTATTCATTTAAAAAAATTTTTTATTAATCATTCCAATCATTTACATCTCAAGTGATATCCCCCTTCCCAGTAAACGGTCCACAACCTCTCCCACTCCCCTTTCCTTCCATGAGGGTTCTCCCCCATCCATCTACCAACTCTCCCCCGCCCCCCATCCCACTCACTCCAGCCTCTCTGTTCTCCCCCTACACTGGGGCATCAAATCTTCACAGGACGAAGGGCCTCCCCTCCCACTGATGTCAGACAAGGCCATCCTCTGCTTCTTACGTATCTGGAACCATGGATCCCTCCAGATACACTCCTTGGTTGGTGGTCTAGTCCCTGGGAACTCTAGGTGGTCCTGCCAGCCTATTTTGTTCTTCCTATGGCGTTGCAATCCCCCTCAGCTCCTCCATTTCTTCTTCCAGCTTCCCCACAGAGGTCCCTGAGCTCAGAACTCAGTCTGATGATTGGCTGTGAGCATCCACATCTGCGTTGGTCAGGTGCTGGCAGAACCTGTGATCCTGGATGTGTCAGAACACCTGGGGATCAATTTGTGTCTTGATGTGCTCTTTTAAAAATTTTTAGTCAGTCTTGTTTGCTAAGTCTGCAGCCAATAAAATTGTATCACCATTCTATATAATGTGCCTTCTTCCTCAGTTAGTCTTTTCTGGAAAAGATATCAGCAACCTAGCAGATATATCCATCATAGATGACTTTTACTGCTCCACATACAGTAGGCAGGCTCACACATGTATTATCACTAATGTGTGCCTAGAATGACAAAGAAACTTACAGACTTGTTGGTCATGGAACTTCCAATTCTCAGCTTTATGATTTCTTTAGATTTCTGCTTGTTCTTCACATTTTGTCCTTTGTCACACAGACAAAAATTCCCACACACTTTGTCTCTATGGTCTACAAGCACTCAAGTGTGGTTATCAGGTAGACTCACTAAAGATGTGATCTGAGCTTTCCTCAAAAAAAAAAAAAAAAAAAAGTCACCACTATTTTCACTATTTTCACTCACAATTTGGTCCTGGCTTTGTTCATTCTTCACGAGCACCTGTTGTGAGAGCGAGCCAATTGTCTTATGATAGACTCTTTATCACCTCATTCTTGAAATGTGCTGAAGTGATTTTTCCCTCTTTTTTTTACCAATGGTATTCTCATAAACCTTGAAGTCACAAGATTATGAATAATTCTTTGTCACCAAGATTGTTGCATTTATTGCACTTGCATTTACATTTTGCAAATACCCTCCCAAGTGAGCTCCCAAAATTCACTGAACTCTTCTTGACAATAAACACATAGTCCTTTCTAAAGGTATCATTCACCACACAGTCTTCACAGCATCATTTATACCTTTAGAAACTCTTCCAGTTTTCTATGTCAATGGTTTTCTGATTCTGGACTTTTCATTATATGTGCTCTGCATAAACCAGAAACCATTTTCAGTCTTTGTCTTCCTCTCCTTTAAAGAAGGTTATCCTTGGTGAAGACAGAAGAACTATTTCTCTGAATTTTCAAGAATAGTTCACATAGTAGAAAGAATCATTCTAAATAAAGCACTAAACATGCTTACTTCTCTTAGTTTTATTATTTAATACTTTTTAATCTACTCATATCTGATCATCTTCATGATCATTGCAATATGTGTAGGTTTAATGTTAATCAACTTAGTCATTTCTTTCTTATGGTAACTTCTAAAGGACCTTTAAATTGTAACATTTCATGCCTTTATTTATCTTTGAATCAACCAGCCTAAATCCAGAACTAACTAATCAACTGCAATTCTAATATTGCACATATTTACACAGACAGCCCGATTGACACAGTGAAATATCTCTCCCCTTGTGATGATATTGGATATTTGGGTGTTTGGAACTCAATTGCATTACAAAGACACAGTTTCCATGAGCAAGATTAGTGTTAAAGCTCTGAGAGACTCTTCACCCAGTCACCTATGTAAGTTATAATGAGAAGATGGTTGCCTAAAAGAAAGTGGACTTAATCAGGCATCAAATCTGCTTGTGTATTATCTTTGTTCTCCTAGTACCCAGAATTAAACATAATTTATTTCATTACATACACTTTATACATTTAAATATTGTCTAAAAACACCAAAGCATTGACCCCTGAAAATATTCCAAATGACCATGATTTCCTGAATTATTGCCATAAAAATGTAATGAATCCTGTGATCCACTGATATTTGTCTATAGTGCATCTGGTGCTGTAGTCAGCTCTTCATTCAAACACTTAGCATCTTAGGTTTAATTGCCCCAAGTACACCTTAGCTTTCCATCTCTTCATAAAACTTTCAACAGTAAAATTCAGCACAATTCACTTGTCTTAATTCTACAAGACCCAGTCAAGCAACATAGTCATACTTCTTGTCACTACTTAAGACATCATGTCTCCAAGTTTAATACAGTGCCCAGGACCTGAGGTTCTTTGGCTTCACGGTTTCCTCACTTTAGATATTTCACTAATTTATAGTTTTCTGTAACACCTCATTTAGATTTTATTCTCAGATATAACACAGCCATAATATTTTTAATTTTACACCATTTCATAATATCAATTACTCAATAAGGTTTTCCATTTATCCTGGAAAAAGTAACTGTATATGGTACAGATAATATACTAATTATAAAATGTGACATATGTATATTATAATTTCATAGCACTTTATTTTATATGCCATGAAAATTTGATAGCTTTATGTACCAGATAATGCATATATATTTTTAAATAAATAAGTATATATTGATAAGTAATTTTAAAAATGGTATTGTTAGTGAGTAAATAAAATAGCATCATATTTAAATGTGAATACTGCTTAAACATGATTTTTTTCTATGTAGCCTGCTATCATTCAATAAGATATCTTAGTATATTGTAAATTTATATATTAATTTTAATATATACTTTACTTTTTCATCTCATTCTTTAAATTCTTGCAGAATAAATTACTCTTGACTTATATTTATATCTTGAGTCACATTCAAATATCAGTGTAATTATACATAAACTATATATTTGTAAGTGATGATTATAAGATATTTAAAATTATAACAATTATAATTATACTGATCAAAATCACTGAAAAACGTTAAGCATTTATAAACTATATAAAACATCCATGCCTAAATATTCATGTTGTTTTATATACTGCATAATTTCAGCTTCCGTATAGAGCAAAACTAATGCAGGAAAAAATTACTAAAATACTTTATTCATAATGAAATCCAAAACTTCTAAACAATGTTGTCACAGACCATACAAACATAGTAATCTGTATGTATATTTATGATATGGAAGACAAAATGATACCAAACATGAGGAAAAAAGTATATAAAAAGGAAACATACACCAATATATTAATAAAAACCTAATTTATCCACTTACTATAATCTTATATGTATTAAAACAATCAGAATTTTAAAATATCAGCAACTTTAGTTATTTTATCAATGGGCAAATTTTGTTTATGCATACATCGTTGCAAGATTGTACTTTATTTATATATACATGCACTTAAAAATCTCTGGATTTTATTGACTTTTTCTAATATATAGTGCAGATTTTCTCATTTTGAACAGGACCCCACATGTCACACCTTAGTGTTTTCTTTCAGTGTTTTTAGCAGACTGGAAAGCACTCATATACTTGGAAGCACTTAGGTTATGAGTGTCATTTCCCAGTTGATGGTTATCAGAAGAGGTTGACAATTGGATGTCATGTGCAACAACTTGTTCTTAGTCTATTGCCTGAGATTCTGTATTGTGCCAATTCTTTCCGATTGCTGCACTCTGGTATTATCTGCCTGCAGTTACGACTGTAATTCCTCAGTGACTCTCTTCTGTGCAGTCACATTGCTGCACACCACCTTTAGAAACAGTGCAAGTGGAGGCTACTGTCATTGATTTCTACTCCAATTCTGTGTGGTTCCTTGTCAATCTCTATACCACCTTTGCCAATTCAGCAATACTTTTAGTGTTACAGTACTATGAATTAAAATCACAAAATTAATGGAGAAAAATGAGTAAGGACATTTACTCAAAACATCAGTGTTGACATATGAAACCAAAGACTGAAACAAAATCCTGTAAGATTTACGTATTAAATATGCATGCAAATATGCAAGTATAATGGCATGGCCTTGAAAAGATCTAGTAAAACTTGTAAGAATGGCAGTAACACAAATTACATATATTTCATTCTACTGAAAAGAAATTGTTTGCATTTGACTATTTGACTGAATATATATCTATATCTATCTCTATATCTATCTCTATCTCTATCTCTATCTATATATCTACATCCAGATGTGAAAATGATAACTCATCACACCTGCAGTGAACTAAGTTAGAGAGAGATGTTAAAAATATAATCACATGTATATTTTATGTATTCCATGTTGGCTATGCTTAGATTGAAACAATTTTCTGTAAATTATAGAAAAATTGCATATACCCCACTTGAAGTTACTGTATTTGCATAGTTTTTTATCATTCACTGTTTTCTAAAATGTAACATTTACAAAGTCAATAGAATAATAAAGGACACTCTCCTGATATTTTTTTCCCAGTGATTTTTCATTGAGGATAGATTTTACTCAGTTTACTTCCAAACATGTGTGTTTTAAATGTCTGCTAATTTCTGTTAGAATGTTTAAATCATGTTAACATAAAAAGTGGAAAAACAAAAACATCAAAACTAAAATAAGAAGTAAAATTGTAACATTTTACTTAATGGATGAATGTTCAGGGGACCCGCTGCTTTGTATGTTCATAAATGCTTATTTTCTTATGATAATCTGTGCCAGAACGGAAGAGGAAATATGAAGAGGAAACAGATTGAAATGTAGACACTTAAAAAAAAAGTAAAATGAACTTTGTCCTATCAAATATTATAGTTAGAGAGATATTGAGAGTCAATATGCATTGTCAAGATGTGGGAGTATTTGATACTCCACTGAAATGTAAAATAAGTAAATGAGAATTAGGGAACAAAACATAAGAGTTAACCATCTATATTTATTCAGAAAAACCTTCAACAATAAGCAATCCTAAAGCAAAAAATCAATATTTAGGTTGACTTTCCTTCCTGAAGTTAATGTTGCTAATGAGATTGTAATCTACTTATGCAAAGGGGAACTAATATATGGGAAATTTTATATTGAGTTTCTTATGTAGGGAACTATGGACCAACATATTTCCTAAATATTTTTGGCAACGGGTATTAATTTGTAATCAAAAATTGCAGAATATGGAAGTTGAAATCTCACTTTCAAAATACCTGTGTCTAAGCTTCGCTTGTTGTCTTGTGTTTCTTTGCTTGCTTGATCTTCTTCTTTATCTATCCCAGGTACAGCAGGGGTGGTTATGTGGTTTGTATTTTCCAGAACACAGATTGAGTAAATCTTCTGTCATCTTGAAAACCCTTCCCCTCAGTCAGATAAAAGTTTTTCTAAATCTCTGATAAGTAGGACAGAGCAAGGAAGGGACATTCATGGAGATAGGGATGGCCTAACCTAGTTGGGAATTGTCCTACTTATATATTTATTTATTTATTTTTGGTTTTTTGAGACAGGGTTTCTCTGTATAGCCCTGGCTGTCCTGGAGCTCACTCTGTAGACCAGGCTGGCCTCGAACTCAGAAATCCACCTGCCTCTGCTTCCCGAGTGCTAGGATTAAAGGCATATGCCACCACTGCCCAGCTGTATTCAGTTGCTCAATACTGCCATGTGACACACCATATTAAATTAAAATGAGAAATGAAATACAATACTATTGAAAAAGATTAGATGTGAATAAGCTCTGTACATCCCTATATCATTGCTGCAAATGTTCTCTGAACCTTGTGAAATCACAAAAGCACATTAAATAAAACAGGAAAAGTATAAGGCTGCATAAAATGTCAGCCTAACAAACAATTACACTGACCATCAGTGATGTCTTCAGATATTCACTCAATCATGTCATTAAGAAGAAGCAGCTTTGTAATATACACAGGTTCTGAAAAATGAAGCCTGATGAAGCACAATCTTAATTAGCCTGCATCATGAATTATATTTTGCTTGCATGCTCATATAATCTTCTTTTTATATAATGTGTGGGGGATGTGTTGAACTGTGTGATTCCATAAGTGTCTGCTGTAAGCATTGTGGCATTGTGATCACTTGCCTGTCTTCACTACACTTTGAAAAATATATATATTTATATCATGAAATTTCACAAAAATATCTTCCATTTTAGAAATTCAATGAAAACATACTACATATACATAGTGAAATCATAGTCAACTGTAAAAAAAAGTAAAACTAAGAAATGTTCTCATAAATGACTACAAGTGAGAAAATACACTGAGCAAGGAAACCTGGATGCAAAAAGAAAGGTCTGCAGGCTCTCACCTGTAAATAACTCCTAGCTTCAATTGTTTAGATTACCTTGATCAACTTGGAGTGCCTGCAGATGCCAAGAAGCCAGAAAGATGATTTTGGATTGAAAGGGTGAAGGATTCTTAAGAGCAAAGAGATGGTAGAATCCAAGAATTACTAGGAAGGAAATGTAAATAATAACAGAAGCTTTAGGTAGGGAGAGGTCAGGATAGAACAAAGGAGTATGAGAGGGCAGGGATAGCTAACATTGAAAAAACGCCTAAAACAATTTGAAGACATATTGATATATTTATATTACAATATCTGTAAATCTTCATATCCTTCTCACATTCATACTTTCATTCTTCTGAAAGGTGCCAGCCAATAGCTCATAAAGTAATAATTTGTTCGTCTGACTGGTACCAGGCAATGGCTCATGTCATAATAACTTATATGTATTTTTTTCAATTTCATTATTTCTTTTTAATTCATAATATCTTTAAAAAATTAATTAAACTCTAATTCCCACAAGTAACTATTTCCTTTCTTCTAAAATATACTTGGATACCCCACCCAAGTGAACTTTATGACTAACTACATAATCCACACAGAAACGCAGTTAATGTTCTCATTTTCTGGCTGTGTCAGTGTTGCTTAAATTTCTCGTCAGGTTTCGTGTTTAATATTACAGAGCAACCTCATTAGTGTACAGAATGTGTTTTGACCTCTGTACCATGAAATAGAAATCCTTGAAGAGATGTGGAATAAACCATTCTTCATTATATATTCATATAATGCGAGGAACGCTTTGTTGATACACAGAGCTATTAAATGTAAAACATATAGTAAATGCTTTAAGATATGAAGTATCTACTTTAAGTATTGTGATCAGTAATGTGTCTTTACTGCACATTAAATAACAGGATTCAAAAACATGTTTCATAAATAACTTCATGAAAATATTTTTAAGTTCAGGAATTTAATGAAATATATTACAAATGCGTAGTGAAATTATATTCAGCCATAAGAAATATAAGATTATGAAATTTGAAGGTAAAAGGTTACAAGTGGAAAATACTATACTGAAGAAGGAAACATTAGATATTGTGGCATGTGACTGACAGCTTTCTAAAGTATGCTATTGGTATGGATTTCAAAGCTACCTAATATGAAATTGTCAAGGTTCTAACTTCTGTGAGGAATGCTGTTGATGGAAAGAACAAATATCTCATCCCATTTTTTACATTTTGAAAATTTCTGACAAATTGAATGCTACATTTATATCAGAATCTTCATATAGATTATGAGTGTGTTCGTGACACAGATAAAACCATAGCACACTTTATGTCCTAAAGGCTTGCCTTCCTCCTGCACACACTGAAAGGTATGCACTTTAGCTGGAAGTGAGTGTTAAGTAAGAGTAGAATGGAGACTTGTTGACATCTGAAAGAGTGATCAAACTGTCAAGGAAATAAAAGCAAAAGAAGTATGATTTATATTAGTGGGCATGTTAACTCAAAGATTAATGATAACCTGATAAAGGAAACTTAGATAATCAGTGTTTTATTTTTCCTTGTAGTTAGCAACCAAAAATCAACAATAACCTCTACAGGAAATATCCTGTGTTAGGTGGAAAATATTCAGGAATAAAACACCTCATATACCTCCATTTCTTTACAAAATCAAACTCTCTTGCTCTGACTGTCTTTGTGTTTTGTTTCTCTGTCTTTCTCTCTCCTTCTGCTCTCTCTCTCTCTCTCTCTCTCTCTCTCTCTCTCTCCTCTCTCTCTCTTCCTTCCTTTCCATGGAATAGTTTTCCAATGCATATGTGTTATTAGCAGCTATTGACAAGCTGTAGCTCCTCATGTAGGGGTGGGGTCAGCTGATATTCTCATTATGCATGTATGGTTTAGGCAACCATGTCACTCCATGGGTACAGCTTCCCTGTCATGGGTGCAGCTTCCCTGATATGTCTAGAAGACAATATCATTAGTAGGTGTGTTGGTCATCTGGCTCATAAATGAATCCTTTTCTATAATATTCTCAGAGTCTAGTAGTAGGGATTGTATCTTACATGTACCGTGTGGTATAGACACATCATGGTCCCTTATTATCTGAATTTTGATCAGTTTTTAATCCCTTTAATGGCTTCAGTCTAATGAAAAAGTTTTTTGATGAGTGACAAAGCTACTCTTATCTCTGGATATAAGGCAGACATTCAGAATGCAGACGGGAGTTACACTAGCTTAGGAATGCGGTAATAATAAGTTCTTCTCTAGGGTCCATGACCTCCCCAAAAACAGTTGTCCAAGTTGACAGTAATAGTCATGAATTTCCTTCTGTGGAGAGTCAAGTCCAATTGGGTGACTGCTGATTACTCCTGAGATATAAATGTCCCTACTGGCGTTGTGATTTTTGCTTTTATCTTGCAGTTCTGCTCATCACCTTAGCGTGTAAGCTTCACCCCTGAGCAGGGCTTTTAATGACTCTTCTCCCTTGGTATCTTGCACAGTATTTTTAGTTGCTATGAGCACTAGTCTTTGGGTAGGCAGTTTCCAGGTGATTTCCAGTTTATATCCTCCAAGTTCTGTATTTGAGGGGATGAAAACTAAAGACCATGATGACAACCAACATTTTTGAACCTCTCCTAATCAATATTCTCCTTGATACTTAATTTGAAGAGAGGTTGGTAATGCAGGTGCAGTTCTACTTGGCAGCATCCACAGTTTCATTTTCATACTCTGTCTAACACGATCTTGAGAAGTATAATTCCCAAATCTCCTTGTGAAGTATGAAGGTGACACTATGGTCACTGTATCTGCTCCAAAGGTGTACACACTTTATTTCTTGTCATTTTCCAAATAACACAGTATATCAGGAACATAAAAATGATTTCAAGTAAAATAAATGTACCCAAGTCATATACAAATCATGAACTTATTATATTTAAAGTAATCAAGTATTTTGGTGATCTTCATATATATGGTAATTTCTGAATCCAATTCCCATTGGTACTAATGAAAAGGGTAGAAACTGGTAGCAATCTATCAGTATTGCTGAGGATTATGCTTCGATAATTAACAATCCAATCTCATAGTCCAGATTGTTAGTATAAATTATTTAACCATTCTACCCAGCCCTGTTTTAATTGCAATATTATAACTTAATATTAAAAATATTCTTGTCTATACATTATGCAAGAACTCTGCTTTAAATTTATGGTGACCCAGGAAGTCAATAGCATAGAAATTGTTCTTAAGGAATTTATGAGCAGCAGTGGATTTAACTGGTATTCTTGGAAGAGATACAAGAAAATATGCAAGATAACTTGCTCAATGAAACGTGTTTGCCCTTCCAATTTATGCTTCCTTTTTTCCATAGTTAAATTCTGTGTTGCCAGGATACAAATGATATAGTTCTTAGCCATTCCAACCTGTCCACATGTAATAATAGGGATAGATATGCCTACTACCACACACTCAAAACTCTACTCCCAGAGAATTGGGAGATATTTGAGCCTCTTCCTAGTCAATGAGAGACAAAGTTGGTAGTAATGTCAAGACCCTACAACTACTTTTTCTTTTATCCCTATACTTTTTCGTGACCATATGTTATAGAGGATCAGAAGGAGGTCCTTGAATTTACAATACATACTTGATCAACCTTAGTGGGTCTGTCCATAGATTTAGTTGGCAGCTTGTATTAATTCAAAATATGTTCATTCACATAAGATAATGAAGTTTTGTTCCACACCAATCGTTATGCCTATAGTCTAATCTAGATACTTATCATCAAATTCACCTTCTCAAAAATCATAAAACCTTCATGGTCTGGAGATCTAAAGTATAGGATGTGATCATTATCATTGTGGCCTTCAAATGAAAATATAACATTACTGTCTCTATGATTTTGTTTATAATTTTTATTCTGTTTTTGATTTTTAAAGTATTCCTGGAGCCAAACATTGATCTGAGCTCAATAATTTTAATCAATTTACTGGAACCTTAGAGTATCAATTTGAGTGCTTCTTGAACTTTCTCAATGCATTTCTGAATAAAATATAGCAAATAATATCATCTTGATGAATGAATGAAGATATTGAGAATATGAAGTTTTTATTCTGCTAAAATTAAAGATCAGGAAACTCATACATGTCTTCATATTACTTCATATTCTGATAAGATTTCATGAGATTAGAATGAATGGCAGTAAGCCTAAAATCTGGACTGTGATGGATGAATTCAAAAGTTCTCTTTGCTTCTTTTTTTTTTTTTTTTTTACTAATGATTTTGCTTCTTAAAAGAACCCTCTCCTGTCAGGATTTACAATATCCATCTTTATTTCTATAAATTCAGTTTATTTTAACATCACAACTCTTCAGGGAAAGTAAAATTTCATCCTGTTTTACTAGTAGATTTTGCAAAACCTATAGGTCTAATTGATATGAGAAACATCAATAGTTAAGTATAACTCTGAATGTGAGCAATAAAATGAAATATAATCTTTTAAAATTTAAATATTTTGTTGGAATGTCATGTATATAGATATATTGATAAATATGTATCATTTTCATTTCTGTGAAAACACATATTTGTAGTTTATTCAATTAGTTTTTTGTTATTTAAGGAATTAATATTTCCTGTGTGGCTAATATACAATTTTATTTCAGAATGTAAAAATTATGTTAAGTTTTGTTATTTTATTGACAATAAAAATAATATGAGTTTTATTTGCAAACAATGAGTATGAAGTGAGCATGTTTCTGTGTGTATGTATGTGTATACACCCTATTTTTTCTTAGCTCCAAATGTCTATTAAAATTAAAATGCTATTTGAAAATAATTTAATACATTAATACTATTTTCCTATAATAAGAAATAAAACCTAAATAACACTGCTCTGCACTTTTCATAGTGTTTGGTATTGAGTCATCTTTATGAACAATTCAAGTACAACTATTGCAAAATTAATGATCCAAGAAAATGAGTCTTGGTTAGATTTCTAGTCCTTGACGTCTAATATTACACTTGTTCTATAGTTAACATTAAAAGAACCACTTTACATTCACAGGAACAATAATTTTGTTGTCTGTTCTATTCAAAGCTGACAAAAATCAATTCTAATCTTACATTAAATTTAGTAAGTTGTTCTGAAGTTAAATCAAGGCAAAATTTAAAAATATGAATCTAGAAGATTTTCTAAGAAGTTCACGTAAGGATTTGAAAACAATAGGTCTATAAGTTGTAAAGTTATTTCGGTAGTTTAGCTAGTTTTTGAAACTCAACATAGGGCATAAATTTTCTGGTGTTAGTAATAGTGTACATTTTGAGTGGGGAAGCTATTCATCTTATTGAAAAAAATATATATATATTGCAACTGCTACTCAGATGCTATCATTAATTCCTTGTTCAATGCAGATATAAACTCTAGAAGCTTGTCTTATGCATTGCTGTAATTGTGCGTTGGTGCACACATGGAAAATCAAGATCATCAGGAAGGACTCAAAGTGAAAGCAGAGTTGGCTGTGTTGAAGAAAAGAAAAGAGAGAAGCATGAAGAAGAAACATTTCATCTAAGTAGAGACATGAAATTCTGTGCTTATATGGTAGAGTATGTATAAAGGCAGTGTTAAGTTGACTACCATTGTAAAGAAAAATTTATGCTTACATGCATAAGCAAGACAAAGGATGGTGACTCAGTCTCAGTACAGATGCTCAGAAATACATATTTGCACACATATACATGCACAAATTACACATACATGCACACTACGTACTATACTTTATGCATACAAACACACACACACACACCTCACATGTATATAAATGAACAATCTATCTATAAATAATATGAAGCCTGGATGGCTTAGAACCTCAGTTTTATCATCAGGGAATATAAAACTTTAATAACTACAATCAATTTACTCAGTATTCTCCTAGGCCAAAAGAAACAATTCTTAACAAATCAATTTGACAAAATTTTAACACTACAAATTGTAATGTGGTACTCTCTCTAGATAATATTGCACTAGCAGGAATTAAAATTACCTTGTGTCAAAAGATTAAATTGAAGCTTTTATGTGCCATGGTAGGGTTGTGGAGGGACAGGTAATTTGCAAGTACAGGGAATACATTTATTCTTCTCCACATCCATCAATGCAGAAATTGTTGAGGTACTAGAAAACTATCTTGTTATTGAGGATCCCAAAGCACTCTCCAATTATCCAGACTTGATCTTCCTTAATGAATGAGGCTTCCCATGATTGTTCACTAATTAATACTTAATAGCTAATAACTGGATAAATGACACTACAAAACAGAATAAAGGTTATGTATAAGTTCATCCTTTGCTTTTGCCAAATTTTTATTCACAAAAATATATGCAAATGCTTTTGGCAATGGATTTGTGATTAGATGTTATGTGAAAGAAGTTACAGAAACAAATTTTAATCTGTAAAAGTGGAGTTACAGATAAATTGGCATACTGATATGTGAATAATAAAACATAAATAATATTGTACACTTTAATAAACATATGTTAGATATAATTGTAGGAATTTTATTACCCGGAGATGGTAAATTTATGTGTAGGACTAACATTTTCATTGTACCATTTTTAATATGTTACTAAGTAAATTAACTATTTAGAACTTAGGTTCTTTTAAAGTAGCAATGATGGATTTCTACTGAAATATTTCTAAGGCATCAATAAGTTAATTTGTTTTACATCACCTTGTCAATTTTAATGTATTAACATGTACTTCATCCATTAGAATTATTGCTAAGTAAAGAAATTCTGTGTATTTGCTTTGTGTAGCACAATGACATTTTATTTTCATTTTACAAAAATAACTGGTTCAGTTTAGAAGGTCTTTGCCTATACTTCATACAGGATACTCCTATTTTTGTTATTTGATATGGTTTTATTTGAAATGGAATTAAAACAGTTTCCACCTTTCCTTTTCTCCGTCTAGCTCCCCACATCCCTCCCTATAGTTTTTTTTTTTTTTGACTATTATTGTTACATACATTTGTTTATAAGTATGCATGCATAAATACATAAATACACTGTGCTGAGTCCATGTATATGGTTTCAAGACTAATCCTTTCTACAGGTTCATTCTCCTAGTAGAGATTAGATGTATGTGGTGCCTTTCTTTCTAGCATTTTCAGAGGTTTTCATTGAGTATATTGATCAACTCGCTGTAAATTTTTTTGTGAATTGCAAGAAAGAAGAATCTGGTTTCATTCTTCTATATGTAGGTAGAGAGCTCTCCAGTACCATATGTTGAAGAAGCCACCTTTTTTCCAATGTCCTTCTTTTGACTGTTTTGTCATGAATCAGATGATTCTAGCTGTGTTGATCTCTGTTTAGATCCTGTGTTCTAGTCCATTGTTCTGTATTTGATTTTGTACAAGCACCATGTTGTTTTTAATTAAATTGGCTCTATAATATATTATGAATCGGTTAATTAGTACACACAGCAGCATTTTTATTGTTTTGTATTATATTGGCTATATGGCATCTTCTTTGTTTTCATGTGAATTTGTGGATTATTTTAGCTGCTGCAGTTTTAACTGAAATTGGATTGAATCTATCAATTGCTTTATGTAAGATTAACATTTCTGTACAAATAATTTTTCCCAAAAGATGAATATCAGAGGTCATTTTATTTTCCAATGTCTTCTATTATTTCTGTTTTCTGAATTTCAAAATTTTCATTGTATACATCTTTCACATCCTAGGTTAGGATTATTTAAAAGGATTTTGGTTATTTGTTCTGTTGGTATTGGGAGTGGGGTAATCTCTGCATTTTTCTCTGTATATTTGGAGCCAATTTCCTATATTGATTTTGGATTATGACTTTTGCTGAAAGTATTTATCAGATGTTGGTGTTTTCTAGTGGATATTTTAATGGTCTTTTATGCATATAGCCATATTTTCTGCACCATACAGCTGATTTGGTAAACACCAGTACCAGAAGGAAATATGAAGGAAGTGGTTTATATAGATTTAATACAATTTTTGTTATAAACTGCAGTAACATTCTCCAAAACATAAATGTAGTCTACAAATTCATACTGAAACAAAAACGACTCCATATATGCAATAAAATCCTCAACAATAAAAAGAAATTCATCACTGAAGAAAATCAGGCCATGAAGACAGATCAGAAACCTAGATGCTTAAAATGGAGAGAAGTCTAGGAAAATATGCTTACTGGGGTATTCCTCAAGGCTCACTCAATTTGCATTCTTACCACAACTATAAGCATAGTGTTAGTGCTGCCCACAATGGGCTACTACTTCCTATATCCATCACTAATTAAGAAAATACCTTAAATTCTTGCCTATACCTGGTCTTATGGATGCATTTTCAGTTATTCCCTCCTTTCAAATGGCTCTAGCTTTCCTCTCACTATCAAAAGCCAAGCCAGTGCACACACACACACACACACACACACACACACTCAATTGGGTCATCTTTGTAGTTGCATCTGGAAACATACTTCCTTAGATGTTTTCTTTCTTTCTCTATGTCTCTCTTTCTCTCTCTGTCTCTGTCTCTCTCTCTCTCTCTCTCTCTCTCTCTCTTTGTTTTGTGTTTTAGAAGGAGACTCCCCACATAGGCTTCTCACTCAGTCTTTTAGTTAAATTTGAGTGTTTATAACCAGAAATCTTCCTCCGCAAAGGTATTACACACATATTCCCCTCTGGTTATTACAGTTGAAAGACTGTAGTATCTCTAACATAATACTGACAGCTTTAACAAATTCAACCCTACTCTGTGTTTAACATGCCATACTTTCAACTTTTAACTCACATATGTTCTTTTCCTCATAAAACTGCCCCTAGTTCATGTTTTCCTGTTTCTGTTTAGCAAAAGTGTAGTAGAAGTAAGCAATCAATATTCCTGGAGTGCCATGAACTCTTTAATTTTATGAAATAAACATGGTAGTCCATTATTTATTGGAATCAGTCTCATTCAGAGACAGAGAGAGAGAATGCAACAAGACTGTTTTCAGAGGGTAATATAAATGTATAATATTAATTCCCAGTAGATACCTTCATTTTGAAATTTCCTTAGCTGAGTCTTCACAAGGTCTGTATTTTTGTTGATGTTATTTTTACTTGTATTTGATAAGTCTATTCCTTTATTTCTTTATTTATTCCTCTCTCATGTTAGACATTGACCATTGTTTACACTCCATTCTGTATGCCCCTTCCATTTGTCTCCCTCCCATCTCCTCCAGATCCACTCCTTCTCCACTTCCCTTCAAAAAAACAGCATCCCTCCCAGGGAGAGCAAAAGAACACAGCATTACAACTGTACACAACTTTGTGTGTCAACTTGACAAAAGCTGAAGCGATCACAAAGAAAGGAGTTTCAATTGAGAAATTGCCTTCATGAAATCCAGCGGTAAGGCATTTTCTCAATTAGTGATCAAGGGGGAAGGGCCCCCTGTGAGTGGTACCATCTGTGGGCTGGTAGTCTTGGGTTTTATAAGAAATCATGCTAAGCAAGCTAGGAGAAGCAAGCAAGTCAGTAAGCAGGATTCCCCAATGGCCTCTGCGTCAGCTCCTGCTCCTTGACCTGCTTGAGTTCCAGTCCTGACTTCCTTTCGTGATGAACAGTAATTGGAAGTGTAAACTCAATAAATCCTTTCCTACCCAACTTGCCTCTTGGTCATGATGTTTGTGTAGGAATAGAAACCATGACTAAGACAACAACATATAATTAGAATACCCTTATATCAAGGCTGGACAAGGCAACAAAGTAAGAGGAAAAGGGTCTGAAACGCATGCCAAATAGAGACACCACCATTCACACACTGTTAGGATTCCCACAAAGCAACAAGTTACACAAAAATAGCTTATATGCCGAGGACCTAGGTCAGACCCATACAGAATTTGTTACTTTTGCTTCAGCCTCTGTGAGCTGCTATGAACCCTAGTTGATTGATTTTATGGGATGTGTTCTTGTGACCCCTCTGGCTCCTACAATCCTTTCTCCCCCTCTTCTGTGGTATTTCAAGAGCTCCACCTCACATTTGGAGGAGGGATTAACCATCTGCCCCTATCAATTGCTGTATGAAGCCTCTCTAGTGATGATTATGCTGATATCATTGGGGATCATTATAGTGACTTTTTCTTCTTTGCCAGTCAGTTTTGATTCTATCCTAGGTCCCTGGCCTATCTAGCCATTGGTTCCTGGCTATCCAAGCAGTGTCAGATATAGGCTTGCCCTGGTATTGTAGGTCTCAAGTTGGACCAGTCAGTGGTTGACCATTCCATCAAGTTCTGTATACACTTCATCCCATCACAACTTGCAGGAAAGACAAATTGAAATTCAAAGGTTTTGTCGCTAAATTAGTGTCCCATTACCAGATACACCTGGTTATAGAAGAAGGCATATTAAGGCATCCTTCCTATTGTCCATTACTAAAACGCATTGCTAGAGTTACCCTCATAGATACTAGGGACATTCCATTGCACCAGATTTCTATTTAACCCATGAAATACTCCCTAATTCCTGTTCTCTCTCTCAATACTCTCTCATTACATCCCTTCCCCGACCTGATCTTTTCTGTTCCCATCTCCACCTGTACCTAATCCACTTGCAAAAGCTATACTATTCCCCTTTCCCAGGAACATTCAACCAACCATCCCTCTTTTGGTATTCCTTTTTACTGGGTTCTCAGGCTCTGCGGACTATAGCATATATATCTTTTATTTTACTAATATCTACTTATAAGTGAGTACATACCATGCTTGTCTTTCTGGGTCTGGCTAACCTCACTCAGGATTCCCTTTTTTCCAGATTCCATTATTATCTAGAAATTCCTGCTGTATAGCTAGTTAGGCTCTATTCAGGTACTCTAACATGACTTTAGCCCACAGGTGCAAACACTTTACTCCTCCCTCAAACTATTTTTGATTGTGTATTTGTTTGCTTATTTTGTGGTGGTTGTTGTTTTCACATTGCTGTAAAAAAGTACCTGAAAAGTACCATAGGGAAGGAAGCATTTATTGACTAACAGTTTGAAGAGACTGCCATCATGCTGTGGTGTTGTGTAGATTTCTATTTGTGGTAAGCCAGAATATAAAGCAGCTGGTCCCGTTGTTTCTATGATAGGAAATACAAAGGTATGAATGCTCTCTCTCTCTCTCTCTCTCTCTCTCTCTCTCTCTCTCTCTCTCTTTCTCTGTGTGTGTGTGTGTGCGTGTGTGCGTGCGCGCGTGTGTGTTTCAGTTTCTCTTTTGCTTTCTGCCAGTGTTACTGAGTTCTGGACCCCATCTGTCTGTATTCGCTCTTCATCTTACTTTACAGAATACAGCCTTGGGTATTGTCAGAATTATTAGTTCATGTTATGTGTTTGAAATTACACTTCACTAATTACATGGTCATGTGAATGGAAATGCCTTTCTAATTTCTAAGTCAGCTACAGAAGCATTTGTGAATATGCAATTTCTTTCACCTTCATTGTTGTATCACTATCATTGTGATATATATATATATCTCTCACACACACACACACACACACACATCCAGATCCAAATATTCTTGTGCAATCCAGGATTCAAACATTGTATTTCCTATAGCAATATAGGTTTTGTAATCAGAACAGAGATTACCAAACTTCATCTCCAGTGCCTTTAAAGAACTCTCTTTGCAGAGAGAAAATGAAATGTTTTTAATCTCATATTCAGCAGCTCCATATAGTAAACCATGTGTAGTCTATAGAGCACATATTTATTAGATAAGATCATTGTGCCCTAGAGTGTTTATGAATCAGTATTTTAAGGTAAATAGTGAGTTCTGATATCTTTGAAACCATTTCTATCTATATTCAAAAGAGTATTGTAAATTCCATCTTCAACGGTGGGTTTCACTTAGTGCAAATACTTTTAAATCAAGAGTTTTAAAGGTAGCTTTAGATTTGTGTGGTTTGGAGACATGGGTTGGGGGATTGAAACATAATAAGAATTTTGGTTAGTTTAAAATTTGAAACATTGTTTAAAAGTCTTCAATCTTTTTCATTTGAAATTCCAAATCATTTTAAACATTATTCAATGAATGCTAGTGAGATTTTTTTATGTGTTTAGTGTGACTCCTGGGGCATTTACTCGTAAGTATTAATAAGAACTTAGCCTTCAGTCAAGAAAATCTGAAGAATCTCATGGGTAACAGGAACATATTATGTTTCTCTACACCAGGAAAATGAACAAATCAATTTGCATTTTGAATTCCACAGAGAATGAACACTGCTAGTTAGTCTGTTATGGATTCCTCTAGGAGCAGTAGGCAGAAGTATTTCTGGCAATATCGCATACTGACATTTTTATTATCAGGACCTCTTTTGCATGTACAAATAAAAATATGTTCTCTGCTATTGCTGTCTTACTGTGAGCAGAATACTTAGAAAACTGATTCATATTCTTGTCCTTGAGTCTTCATTGCATACCACAAGCTACTTGTCATGTGTATGTCCTAAGGGCTATTGCAACTTTTATGGACACTTATATTGTGTTCAGATTATATGACTGTACAAGGCTAATTAAGAGAGTCTTTTATTTCATATATTTTGGAACATTCATGTGGAATTTATTTAAAAGTTGGAAGAGTGCTTCCATTGAAGCAATTTTAATAAAATATCCCAACAGAGAATTATTTTCATGGAATATTATGTTCTGTGTTAACTGGCACTAAGTGGTACAACCAATAAAGATAAATAAAATAAATGTTTTATGCAAATGTCACCTATCAACCAACCTAGGCATACTGAAAAACTCCAATATAACAATTGCAGACTATTTTATTGTTGTTCATTTTGCTACCAAACTTCCTAACAGAGAAATAATACCAGGTATCGCCACAACATTTTAAACTGATAAAGTCTTTATTCCTCACTGAATGACCATATTGTGCTAAGTTATGTAGATTCGTCATGCATGTTTATTAACCATAAATTACATATGGTAAAACAGATCCCAAGACACAAAATTGTTTGCATAAGATTACAAAGCAAATACTATCTTCAATAAAGCCCTATCTTGGGAGTCTTCTCTTGCCCACTTTGTTTTTCTTCTCTCTGACTTGTTCTATCACCATATTCATTAATTATCAATCTAACTTACATCATATGTCCACCTGACCATCTCTTTCTATTGAGGCTTTATTTTTTTTCATCTTCCCAGAATGAAGCTATGTGCTGTCATTTTTTGGTGAATGTGTGTTTTTCCTTCCTGCTTTAAATTAAAGTAACAAATACACTCTCTCTCCTCTACCAAGTCAGACTACAAAAATGTTTTTATCTATCACCTCTGTGTCCCCATTTTCCTTTTCTTACATTAAGCTTTGCCTATTTTCTTGCTTTTTGTTATACCCAATATCTTTTTCAGTCTCTAAGTTAATATTGTGTGCCCCACCATGTTCATAGCAGCTTATTTATAATAGCCAGAAGCTGAAAACAACCCAGATGTCCCTCAACCGAACAATGGATGTAGAAAATGTGGTTCATTTACACAATGGAATATTATCAACTATTAAAAATGAGAACATCATGAATTTTGCAGGCAAATGGATGGAACTAGAAAATATCATCCTGAGTGAAGTAACTCAGACCCAAAACAACATGCATGACAGGAGCTTGGCATGACTGTCCCCTGACAGTCCCTACCAAGGCTGACTGAGACACGGATACTTAACACTCAACCATTAGTCTGAAGTTGGAGACCCCTATTGTTGAATTATGGAAAGTATTAAAGAAGGTGAAGGGGAGAGCAACAGCATAGGAAGACTAGCAATCTCAACTAACCCAGACCCCAGGGGGCTCCCAGAGACTCAGCTACCAACCATGAGAATACACTGGCTGGTCAGGGGCCCATGTCACATACATAGCAAAGGTCTGCCTGGTCTGGCCTCAGTGGGAAAAGATGCACTTAATCCTCAAGAGACTTGAGGCCCCAGGGAAAAGGGAGGTCAGGATGGGGGAAGCACCCTCTCTGAGGAAAGGAGTAGGAAGAATGAGATGAGGAACTGCGGGAAGTGGGACCTGGAGGAGGGGTAACTACTGGAATGTAAATAAAGAAAAATAATTAACATTTTATAAAAATGGTGAAATTTGTTGTTTTATTAAAATTAAAGCATCTAGGGGCTGGAGAAATTAATAACTTTGTAGCTAAGAACATGTATTTCTCTCACAGAGGACCTGAGTTTTGTTCCCAGCATATATGTTGGACAGATTAAAACCAGTTGCAAATCTAGATCAAAGGGAACTCAATGCTTCTGGAATCCAAAGCACCTTATGTCACCCAAATTGACCAAAGCAAACACAAACACAATGTTGCAAACCTACTACTACTATGCTGTTAAATTGACATCGTGTTTATCTAATTACTTATCCCTATACTGTTAAACAAATGTGTCTCCCAGCCCTCACCTAATAAGACTCTATTTGTACTAGTTTGTGACTGAAACAATGACCCAAAACTAAGATGCAGAATAAAAGTGGCAGCAGAATGCTCAGTTCTAGATGGAACATAAACACTACACTTCATCTACCAAGGTTCAGGAATCTCTATGGAAGGGGAGGTAGAAGATGGTAGAGAAATAGCATCTTCCTGACACAGAAGGGTAACTGCATATATGAACTCATTGCAGTTGAGAGAATACCTGGGAAACCTGTGCAGTCTCAAGGGCAGAAGATATCCCTGCATGGGGGTGCTAATTCTACCATGTATATGGAACTGTTGGCAATTGTTAGCTATTGGGAGAAGGAAAGGTAGGTTCACCTACTCCCTATGAATGTAACCCTTGACAACTCTTCAACAGATTAAATTGCAGGATTAGTGGAGCAACCCCACTGGTACTTGAGAAATTAAGAGGAAAATCAAACTTGAATACACTGGAAAGTGGAGTCCTGAACCAAGAACAATTGGCAGTAGGACAGATGAACATGATCAAAACATGCCTGTGGATTTCTCAAAGGTCAGGTAAAAATATATAAGTTTTATTTACATTTAAAAGTTTTTTTTCCTATGATGGCATCTGTGATACTTTGACTATTGTTTCTTGGATTTTGAATGTCCTTCATGTATGGGATTGATTGTATTCGACTTTGATGATAATGTTCCTTTAAGTGTTTTTTTTTTTAAGTAGTATATTATATTTTTTTATTATCTTTAATCTTTTTTACAGTCTACTTGCTATATCCCTCCTGTTCTGCTCACCAACAGTCCTCATCCCATTCCTCCTCTCTGTCTCCAAGAGAATGTCCTCACCCTCCAACAGTCTCCCACACACAGCCAGGCCTCCCCACTCCCTGGGGACTCAAGTATCTCAAGGTATAAGGTGCTTCTTCTATCACTAAGGCCAGACCAGGCAGTCCTCTGCTGTATATATGTACAAGGGCCTCAGACCAGCTGGTATATGCTGCCTGGTTGGTGGCTCACTGTCTGAGAGATTTTGGGATTCCAGGTTAGTTGAGACTGCTGGTCTTCCTTTGGTGTATGACTCATTTATTCTCTGATAAATTTTCCATCATGCTATAAAACAAAAAATAAAATAAGAGTCTGCTGCCAGTTATATTTTAATCTTTTATATTTCTCTCTCTCTCTCTCTCTCTCTCTCTCTCTCTCTCTCTCTCTCTCTCTGTCTCTCCCCCCCCAACCCCTATCTTTCTTAGTATGCTTGTGAGAAGTGTGCTGATATGTCATTTTGAAGGTTGAAGGACAACTTACAGAAATTGGTTTTCTACTTTGTCCAGTCTATAATCTGTGGGGATCAAGCTCAGTTGTTGTCTTTGGCAGAATTGTCCTTTCCCGCTGAGCCAAAAAAGGTCTTAATTTAATAAATTTTGAAATGAGCTAATTCTGTTGATAAATGTTCTTTACCATGGTCACTGTGCTGGCTAGTTTTATATCAACTTGACACAAACTAGAATCATCTGAGAGAATAGAGATTCAGTTGAAAAAACTGCCTCCATAAGAAAATGTCACTGCAGGAAAGTCTGTAGGGCTTTTTTTTTTTTTTTTTTTTGGCTTTTTAATGACAATATCAACCAACCAGACCCCCTAGAGATCCCAGGGACTAAACCACCAACCAAAGAGTACCCATAGAGGGACCCATGGCTCCATCTGCATATGTAGCAGAGGATGGCCTTGTCAGGCCTTGATCCTGTGAAGGCCAAATGCCACAGGGTAGGGAAATGCCAGGATGGTGAGTTGGGAATGGGTGGGTGGGGGAGTATCCTCATAGAAGCAGGGGGAGGGAGGATGGGATAAGTGGTTTGCAAAGAAGGAAACCAGGAAAGGGGATAACATTTGAAATGTAAATAAATAAAATATCCAATAATTATTGTTTAAAAATATTAGTAATTAATTTAGGAGCTCCCAGACCATCATGCCTGGGACCAGCCCTTGGCTAGCAGTCTTCTGTTCTGTAAGAAAGGAGGCTGAGCCACCAACATGGCAGCATACAGGAGCTGGTCCAGGGCCCTGACACATACACAGCAGAGGACTGCCTGGTCTAGCCTCAATGAGAGAAGATGCACCTAACTTTTGAGAGACTTGATGCTCCAGGGACTGGAGATGTCTGGCAGGTGTAAAGATATCCTCTTGGGGGTGGGGGAGGAGTAATGAGATGAGGAAGGGGATAATGACTAAACTGTAGAAAAAGAATAAGATAAGATGATGATGATGATGATGATGATGATGATGATGATGATGATATACTCTTAAAAAAAGCAGGCTGAGCAGCCCATGTTTAGCAAGCCAGTAAGCCAGAAACTTTCTGTGGCCTTTGCATCAGATCCTGCCTCCAGGATTTTGCCCTGTTTGAGTTCCTGACCAGATGTCTTCCAATAATGGAATACAATGGAGAAATAGGCACCAAATAAGCCCTTTCCTCTCCAGCCTGCTTAAGCCATGGTGTTCTATTTCAGCAGTAGAAGTCATAACTAAGTCAGCAGTACATCCTTGTTAATAGAACAAGTTTTAAAGCTGACTAATCAAAACTCATTTTTTAATTTATCTTCTTTTATGCCTACCTTGGTATTTAAATAGACTAGATAGTTCCACCACTACCACCACCACCACCACCACACACACACACACACACACAGAAAATCATATAATTTTACTTTTGTGTTTTCATAGAAGAAGTGTAAGCTAGAACTTACAAATAGCTAGGAAAAAGCTTTACCATTCAGTTTTAGTTCCAGACTTCAAATAATTCTTAATAGTGTTTTTACTTACCCCTGCTTTAAATTTATAACAAATACATTTCTTTCTTTTATGCCTTCTGTTGCTAGCAATGCTATGTGAATATTAACACCTAAATTTTAATTGTGTTATATTTATATTAACAAAATGCACATGAAAATATCTCAGTTGTATGTACCAGAATTTAATATTTCATTCTGAAATCATTTCTATAATATAATTTTATCTATATGAAGTTTATATTCATTTTGAGATCATTATTTTTAATTTATTACTTAATTAATTTCATGTACAACCTACTGATATGTTCCCTCCCTCTTCTCCTCCCATTACTCCTTCCCCTCTCTTCCCCAATATCTGCATCTCTATCTTTAGAAAAGGGATAGCTCTCCAAGGATATCAACCAACCTTAGCATATCAAACTGTATTAAGAGTAGAATTATCTTTTCCTATTGAGGCAAAAGGCAATAGCCCAGTGGTGGGAAAGGGTCCCAAAGGCAGGCAGCACAGTCAGACAAAGTATCTATTTCTGCTATTAGGAGTCTCACATAAATAGCAAGATGCACACTCTTACAAAGATGCAGACAGCCTAGGTCAGTACTATATATGCTCTCTGGTTGGCAGTTTAGTCTCTTTGGGGCCCTATGGAGCCAAGCTAGATTATTTTAGGTTTTCTTATGGGGTCCTTGATCCTTTTGGGTCCTAAAATCCTTCCTCCCTGTCTTGCCCAATACTCTCCAATATATGCCTCATGTTTAGATGTGGGTCACTGCAACTATTTTATCAGTTACTTCGTGAAGTCTCTCTAATGTTAGTTATGCCAGGGTCCAGTTTGCCAGTATAGCAGAATATCATTAACAGGGTCCAGGATTGGCTCCATAGCATAGCGTAGGTCTCAAGTAGGACTAGTCATTGATTGACCATTCCCTCAATTTCTATTTCTAATTTACTCCAGCACATTTTGTATGCAGGAAAAACTATAGCTCAGGTGTTTTGTGGATGGGCTGGTGTCCCAATTTCTCCTTTGGAAGTCTTACTTGGTTACAGGGAAAAGCTGGTTCTGGCTCCATGTCACTCAAGGTTAGGTGTCTTAGATAGGTCACACTGAGATTCTTGGACCTTTCGATTGTGCTAAGTTGCTAGTTCATCCCAGAGAGGCATCACACATTTCCAGTTTTCATTTTGTCTCTCCTTCATCTCACCTGATCCCTCCTGTTGCCATCTCCACCCACACCCCTATCCAGATCCCTCTCATCCACTCACAGTAGTGTCTGTTCTATTTCCCCTTCTCAATGAGATTCATGTGTCCTCCTTATGCCCTCTGTGTTACTTAGCTTCTTTGGCTGTGTGGATTGTACTGTGGTGCACTGGCTGGTTTTGTTTGTCAATTTGTCACAAGCTGGAGTTATCACAGAGAAAGGAGCCTCCATTTAGGAAATACCTCCATGAGATGCACTGTAAGGCATTCTCTCAATTAGTGATCAAGGGTGGGAGTGCCTATTGTGGATGGTGACATCTCTGCGCTGGCAGTCTTGTGTTCAGTAAGAAGGCAAGCTGAGCAAGCCATAGGAAGCAAGCCAGTAACATCCCTCCATGGCCTCTGCATCAGCTTCTACTTCCTGTCCTGCTTGAGTTCAGTCCTGACTTCCTTTGATGATGAACAGCAAGGTGGAAGTGTAAACTGAATAAACTCTTTCTTCCCCAACTTGCTTCTTGTTTTGTGCAGGAATACAAACCTGAAAAAGACAAATCGGTACCAGCCTAGTGGGATATTCCTATGACAACCTGACCATGTTTTGGAGGAGGACTGTGGAAGGATTTTGGAACTTTGAGCTAGAAGAAGCATTTGGTGTTAAGAGCTCTGTGGGATGTTGTATAGGAGCTTGGAAGATAATGTTGAGAACAGTGCAGAAGATGGAGGCCTGGCTTGTGAAATTTCAGAGGGAAGATTAGACTTTTATCAGGGCCATTGCTGTTTTGATTGTGAAGATTCTGTGATTTTGGTTAGCTGGGGCTGAAGATTCAGCTGTGATTAACAAGATACCAGAACTACTAAAATGAAACCTTTGTGTTACTGTGACTATTGATGCTGCTTAGCTGGAACTTCAGACCTTGGACAGTTAGAGTTTTCTTTTTCTTTTTTGTTTGTTTGTTTGTTTGTTTTTTATTGTTATTGGTTATTTACTTACATTTCAAATGTTATTCCCCTTTGAAGTTTCCCCTCTGCAACTGTGCCCTGATATGTTTCCCTCTTGAAGGAAGAAAGTCTTTTAGTGGGCCCCACTGTTAAGAGACTTTGAATTGTAAAAAGACTTAGAATTTTACAAAAGATTGGATATTTTAAAGGGATTGAAAATTTAATATGTAAGAATTAGTAAAGACTGTGGGACATTTAAGTTATTTAGATCTTGTGGATGAATAAGAAAGTAAGGGTTAAGGCTTAATGGTGATGTGTTTGTGTGTCAAATTGACAAAGAGTCAATTTTACTGGCTGGTTTTTGGGGTTAACTTGCCTCAAGCTGGAGTTATCACAGAGAAAGGAGTCTCCCTTGAGGAAATGCCTCCATGAGATCCAGCTGTAAGGCATTTTCTCAATTAGTGATCAAGGGGGTGGGGGGCATTGTGGGTGGTACCATCCCTGGGCTGGTGGTCCTTGGTTCTATAAGAAAGCAAGCTGAGCAAGTCAGTAATTAACATCCAGGGCCTCTGAATCAGCTCCTGCATCCTGCCCTGTGTGAGTTCCTGTTCTTACTTCCTTTGGTGATGAACAGCAAAGTGGAAGCATAAGCTGAATAAACCCTGTCCTCCCCAACTTGCTTCTTGGTCCTGATGTTTGGTGAAGGAATTCAAAGCCTGACTAAGACACATAGTTATCCTTTACTTTATGGCTAATATTCACTTATAAGTGATAATTAGAATTATATATCCTATATTCATGATCAATTTTTCATTGATAAAAGTTTGAAGACATTACATCCATAGCTGCAACAGACTTTTATCAAATTAGAATCTAATCTCACATAGCAAACTGCATCGTATTTACTGGATAATAAATTTAACAGGATATTTTATTGAATATGGGTTTATCTACTGGGGAATGTTTAAATGTAACACAGAGTATACTCATTTTATCATTCAGCTTTACTTAGAATTCTTGATTAATTTTGGCTAAAATCAATTAACATTGATTTTAAATGTAGACCAATTTTACTATTAACCATTGTAAAACATAATTTTAATACTCCCGTTTCAGAAAATGAAACAAATAAATTTGAAAATAGAAAATGTTTTTATCATCATCTAGTATAAAGTACTAAATACATGTATTTGCTTTTCTATTTGTTCAAATAGATTACAGTTCTGCAAGTTCTCAGTTTTAGTTCTGTTCTTTAGTTTAAGAACTGATGTCATTCCTCATTCTATAGTCAGTTTTTAAGTCAATGTTCCTTATTCCATCTAAGTTCAGTCTTTACAATTAAAACAAAATTGATCATAACAGTAGAACTTTAAAAACCTATGTCCTTTCAACTTTGCTTATGCCAAATTAAATATCTGCCAAAATATAAACATCAAAGTGGTAATTTATCATACTGAATATATTATTCTGCTTGATTTTAGTTAAAAATCAATTGGTAATAGCATAAGCCTTCCCCTGGAGAAAAATGTTGTTTACAAAACTATTTACTTATTATTTATTTATTTATATCTCAAATGCTGTCCCTCTCCCAGTCCTCCCTCACAGAGTTCCTTCAGCCCCACTCCCTCCCCTTCTTCTCTGAAAGGTTAGCCCCACTCTTACCCTGGGTATCCTCCCACCTGGTTCCTCAAGTCTTTGCAAAATGAGGCACATCCTCTCCCACTGAGGCCAAACAAGGACACTTCCTTCTATAAATGTGCTGGGGCCCTTGGACTATGGCCCTTGGCGTATGTTCTTTAGTTGGTGGTTCAGTCTCTGAGATCCGAGGGTTCCAGGTTAGTTGACACTGTTGGTCTGTCTGTGGGGTTCCCATTTCTTTGAGGGCCTTCTTAGGTAATATTTCATTTCCATTTCTTAATACCCTGCCAACCTCACTATGTAGACACATAAATCTGTCTTTATTTTTATTAGAAAAGAGTTTTTCATAGTTTTGCAAAGAACAAGAACCCAACATCTATTCAGTTCTAAGAAACTGAATAACTAAATAAATTATATGACACAAAATTAAAATTTCTCTCTTTATATCATTTCTGGAAGTTATAGAAAATGTTATATGGTTTGGAAGATATATAAAACCTAATCAAGGTAGTTCTGATTGGACAGGTCTGTAATCACAGTTAATTAGAAGTCTGAGCCATAAGACTAGAAAGCATACCTGGAGTACACAATAATTTCAAAGACAATCTGGACAACTTAATGACATTAGGTCTCCAACCATAAAGTAAAAGGAGAAGTGGGGATGTTAGAAACATAAAACTATATATTTATGGATGTAAGTATTCCTTAGACAATTAGTTAAATGTCTGTTTCATTTATTAGAAGAGGTCTTTAACTATACATCATTTTCTTTTCAATTTAAAAAAAGGGGAATTGATATATTTGAAGAAGTAATAGGGTGAATGAAGCCAATGAACTGGGATTAGGGATCATGGATTTTTTTAAATGCATTTTCCATGGATGCAAGGGTAGGAAAGAAACTCCCTTATCTACAATATACACAAGCTGGCTTATTTTGATTTAGCAACATGATGGTCTCCTTTTAATTCACAATTCATTATGATATGATTTCCTATTGACACCATGGCATTTTTATTTTAATTACTAATATTTAATTTTGGTCTCAGGCAGTTTGGATTAAGTTATTGTGCTACAAAAATTCCAAATTTTCTCTTGCAGGAAAGTGAATCAAAGAGCCTCCAGGTGGATACAGAATCAAGTGGAATAAGCAATCTGGGACAGCATAGTTTTGTTGTAAAGAAACGATGACCTAAATGATTATATATAAAGAAATATAGAATTATATAGAATTATTATGAACCCTCCTATTCACTTACCTTTATCAAACTCCCAACTAAATTATATAAAACAGTGCTCAAGCATCCTCTGTGCTCTGCTCATGAATTAGAATAGTCCATATATATATATATATATATATATATATATATATATACTTTTATTTTTAATTATGTGTTTTATGGGTATATACACTTATGTACAGGTACCTATGAAGTCTAGAGAAATAGACTACATGAAGATTGAATGAGAAGCATTTGTTAGACATTAGGCATAGGTGGTAATAAATAAATTTGGGTCCTTTGCAAGGGCAATGTGAGATCTTAAGTTCTAAGCTATTTCTCCACTTCAAACAGTGAAATGTTTCAATTTATTTTTTAAAGTTTAAAATATAGGCATTTGAGTAAATAATAGTTTCTTATCTTGGCACATAGATATGATGAAAGATGAACAGAAAATACGTATTTTAAATTTAAAGGCAAATTTCTTTATTATGAATCTCAAGGCAGCAACTCTTTATCAATATGAAAGGCAAATTCAGTGAAGTGTAGCCAAAATTTTAACTTTAAAAAGTAGTGAATAGACTTCATTTTATTTGGCAAATAAAATATTTTTTAAAATGTTTTATATGCAAAATACTAGAGTGAGTTATTTCAAAGAAACAAAAGAAATAGTATCAACTAATGCCCCTGCATGATCTGCATGATGCCTGCCTGTTTCCCACCATAATGATAATTGGAAAAAACTCTCTAAAAATGTAAGCAAACTTCCAGCTAAATGCTTTCTTTTATGAGAATTGTTTTGGTCTTGTGTCTCTTTCCAGTTATAGAACAGTTACATGATAAGGAAGGAGTACAAAAAAGTGAAAATCAGTAAAAATTTATTTTATCCTGTTTTTAAGAAGTCTGATTGTTCTCAGACAGAAATTTCTAAGCCATCATAGTATAAGGCAATAATTAGGTTATGTAATGCTATGTAGTCGTTAGAAGTTAGATTATGATGCTAAGTATTTACCATTTATAATGCTTAACCTTTTCTATTCCTCATAATTATTCACACATAATGAGTAAATTATTTCAAAATTTAAAAAATGTTGCTTTAACCAATATGAATCATAAACATATGATTCATTCTGATATTATTTAACTTTAAAGAAGTTGGTTGTTGTTTTTAACATAACGTCAATTGCTCAATTTTATCAATGAAGATTCAGGAACCCCATGCTGGGATAAAAGCCTGCTGGCTGAGAGAGGCAGAGAAGGCACCTAGCCGAACTTCCTCCACAACCAGTGTCTCCTTCTCCACACTGTCTTAAAAACCCCTTACACTGTATGTCACTCCCTTCTACTTTGTCTTCATCTCTCTATCTGTCCTGACTTGGTTCACTCCCTGTCCACTATCTGCTTACTCTGTCGCTTATTTTATGGTTGAGTTTATTTAATCATATTTACAATAAACCCAAAGCTCTGGGATTAAAGGTGTGTGTAGGGCCAAGCCAGACTATAACTTGAAACAATTTTTTCCCACAAATAACACAAACTTTGAATTTACATTGTGATCAAATATCTTGCAACAATTAATAATATGTGTATATTTACATGAGGAAAATTGAAATCTTAAAAAGAATTAATTTCAAATATAGTTATGTTTTCACATGCATCAAACTCTTGTAAGCATTGATGAATATTCTCAATTTTGTCCCTGAAGTCTAAAAGATACATATTTGTACATTAATGTACAAATATTTTAAAGAGACTCTAGGGTCCCTTTAAATAGAGTCATTAAAGCTACATCCACTTAGACAAACACACAACTGCAGGCAGATTATTTGGAGTCTCTTTAGGACTTGTTTGTTTATTTTGTAACCCTAGAAGCAGGGCATTCTGTCTATTACAAATTTCTGAGCTTTATACTTTTAATTTCCCTCCTGTACTTTGTAAATGCTCTTAGATTCCTATTTTCTTTGCCTCCCTCTTTCCATTTGAAGGGGTTGTCTCAATTTGGCAGAAATAGCCAGATCACACTCTGTTAAGCTTTTAGCATTCTTTCTGCTCCTTCCTTTCTAATGAATCCTGCAGAAGCTATTATAAATAGCAGATTTTCTTTCCTTTCCACTTATGACTCAACAGTTGGCCACCATGTCAAAGCATAAATCACTCATTCTCAGAATTTGTGTCTGTTGTAATCATCTGTAGTATAAAACACACACACACACACACACACACACACACACACAGAACCCTTTCCTTTTCTGACTAAATAATGAGAATTCTCTCTCAGAAGACAATATGTAACCTACTGGTATTATAAGTCAACCCAGGAGCAAGAGGGAGTTTTCATCTCAATTGATCTTGTTTTCCCATGTTATAGAGATAAAACATATAAAATTTTAAAACAGTAACATTTTCTTACAGTTAAGGCAGTAAAATAACAATCATTAAAATAATCTTATGGACTATTGCAACCCAGGACTCCACAGTGAAAAGCTCATAGGAAGGAAGGGCATTCATAGTACTTGGCTCATCAGAGCCCTCTTTACCACTCACCAGGATTCCATTATTTAAATTCATTAGCTACTGTCATAAATATTCTTCAAGTTTCTTCTACAAGCTCATAATGTTCTTAATGGTTAAAATTCTATAAACAAGTGTTTTGTTTTGTTTTGTTTTTATGGAGAAGGACCATTGTTTTTGTAAGCTCAAAATTTCCTGTTCATATCAAATGCTTTGATATTTTCATCATTAGCATTCAGTGGATACATAAAAAGAATATCAGCAAGGTTCAGTACAACACAACATGATATCATTACTCATAATAATATCTTAATTAAAGACTGATTTTGGCTTTAAATCCAATTTCAAATACGGCTGATTACTTGACTAATAGTTTGCCACTATCGCACAAGTGTATCCTGCACTAAGGTGATTGCTCTAGATCACACAATTTGTAAGCTGGATGAAAATGATGATTGCTTTTCTCCTCCATTATGTTGCAGATTATTTGCTAGCAGCATGAAAGTTAATTAGTATAAGTGAAGCTTCTGTTTGGGCATCAGCTCTAACTCCCCAGTTTGGGTGGCATTTTTTGTCTTCAATAATAGGGTTATTTTATATTGGAGAGAAAAAAACATTAGCCTTGGTGATACTTTGGTTAGGGAAGAGTGGATCACCTTTGACCCATAAGTCAGGAAGATGAAACACATTTCTTTCTCTGTAGATTTTTCTTGGTCACATCATGTGTCTATTTATGCCATTGTCCACCTAACCATGTGCCAGCTGCATTTAAACAGTTTTGTATAGGTTTATATTTTAGAAAACTTCTACTGTAAGATGCAACTCATACCTGACACTTCTAAAGGGGCCACAAACATGATACTTGATAGATTATGAGCCAAGAAATACTTACTTTTATTCTGTTAAAGGGTATAGCAATAAAATTACTCCTAATGGCACACTGCATAGATATGCCTGTCTCTCAACTCTCATCAGAAAATTTTCTTCATCTAGTAGATAAGACCTAGAAATGGAAAATGTACCAAGAGTGAAATACTTTGGATTGCTCAGCTGTAGATGAGATAGATGACTTCATCAAAGTCCTGCCTTCAAGAGTCATAGATCAATGCCAAAGAAGTATTAGGAAAAAAATTTGAGAAGCAGTGGTATTGATGGCTTCAAGGAAATACTGCTTCCAAGACACAACAGGATTCATAGGTACATGAACTCACAGAGACTGTATCATCATATACAAGATTCAAAAATGTTAATGCCAGGCAAAACTCCTTGTAGTGAGAAAAGGAAGTGGACACAAACCCCTAGCTTTAATAGAGAAGCTGTTTGCAATTTATAGTCAGTTTTCTGCAATGGGATTTCACTGAGCATTTCAAAATTGTTCAGGGCAGAGGTTATAGCAGGAATAGTTATCCAGGAAAAAAAAAAGAACCTGTGATGTTTTGTTTTGTTTTTCTAGTCTTTTTCTTCAATTGTGTTTTGATTTTTCATTTTTTATTGTTTTTTGTTTTGTTTTGTTTTGATTTGATTTTCATGTTTGTTTGTATTTGTTTAGAGAGAAGAGACAGAAATAGAGAGAAATATGGGTATTAAGAGAGAGAAAACTGAACATCGATAAAATGTTGCTTAGGGTTTAAAGTCTAAAATAGTAGGTGTACCCCTATTGGAGGATGAACACTGAGTGACACACTGATCCATGCAGTGTGCTATTAGGAATAATTGTGTTGCTATGTCTCTTTAGCAGAATAAAGTAGGTTTTTCTAGGTCTACAATATATCAAGTTTCAAGTTCATGGACACTTTAGAATTGTAAGGGGTGGGTTCCATTTTACCTTGGAGAGGTTGGTTGGGAGGGAGGGAGTGATGATCTGTGCAGAGTTACTATAGGGGAAATACTATTATCATGCATTATATGAAAACACATTCCAATAAAATATCTAATAAATATGAAAGGCATATGAATAGAAAGAGTGGTATTGGATAAAGTAGGATTTATGAGAGTTCCTCTCTCAGGTAACCTACAAAATCCATCAGCATTATGATATGTCATCTTGATTTCTCATTTTGGGTTGATCTTGCTTACTTGGGTCTTTGTAAATTTCCTTAGTTGCTCTCATGGATGGAAAGTGATTAGATTGGGTCCATATCAAGTCCCTGAAGAAGCTTTGCCTTGCGGCAGGAGTATAACTGTGCAATCCCAAAACAAGTTTAATTACTTTAATCTGTACTGTTTGATCATTTATTTTTTCTATGAAATTTTGCTTAGGATAAAAATTTCTATATGTTCACTAGAACCAAATTTTGCTTTTTATTTTTGTTACTGCTGTTTGCTTTTTTCTTCTTTCTTGTAGAAAATCCAGCTTGATATAGATCTTGCTCCAATTAACATTGACTCAGAATGTTGCTTCCAGCTAGTTAAGCTTTTTCATGTTCACTTAGTGATAGATAAGAAAGATATCTAAGAGCTTGCCTTAGTATGTTCATCAAAGACCAATTTCCTTTCAATTGTCTTGTCCTTTGTGTCAAGGAGTTATGAGAGGTTATATGACTTATTTTCCCTGTTTATATAGCATTCATAATATGTCATCCACACTTACATTTTACAGCATCATGTGTCAATCTGAATAACATCCTTTCCTTGCTTTAAAAGTTTATTCCATGGGGTTGGACAGATAGCTCAACAGTTAAAAGTACTGTCTGAACTTCTGGAGCTGCTATGTTCAATTCCCAGCAACTAAATGATGACTAACAAATATCTGTAATGATATGATGCCCTCTTATGATATGCATGAAGACAATGAACTCATATACATAAAATGAGTAAACTTTTTTTAAAAAAAAAAAGTCTATTCCAATTCAAACAGTTTAACTGTGAATTATTTTCTGATTGCTATTGCCTTTTATCCTGGGCCATTAATAAGGCCCAATATGCATGACTAAGCATGCTGTTTTTCATCATTCTTGTTAAAAATCAGACCTTCTTTCCCTCACTTTCCCTCACTTTCCCTCACTGTCTCCTTCTCTGCTCTCTGATTTTGCTCTGGGCTATAAGTTTATACGTCTTAGAAATAACCTTATTAACAGAAACTAATGTAATTATATATCCCTAGTATATAAGTAAGTAGAAGAAATATCAAGTCAACAACTCCATATTTCTTCCACTGTTCTTGCCAAATCAGAAGCTAATGCACAGGATAGATCAAGGTGTCCTTTGTAGTTGTAATTACCACTTATGTTGACATGGTGGTTCAAATATGAATGCTCCCACCAACCCCAAGGAGTCATATATAAGAATGCATAGTCCCCTGTTGGTAGACTGTTTAGGGAGAGCTAGAAGGTGTGGCCTGGTTGGAGATAGTGTATCACTGGGGATGGGCTTTGGTGCTTCAAAGATCCAAGCCAGTCTCAGTGCTCCTTCCTTTCCTATCACGTTAGGATCACTGTGTAGAAGTACGGCTTTCTTCTGCAGCACCATGTTCACCTGCATGCAGCCATGCTTCCCACCGTGCTGATAAAGGGCAAATCCTCTGACACTCTGAGCAAGTCCAAGTTAAATGCTTTCCTTTAGAAGAGTTGCTACAGATATGGAAGGTCTTTATAACCATAAAACAATAGGCCAAGACAGTTGACAATTCTTGTTTTCTAGGCACATAGATCAGTCTGATGGAAATGTCTGTCGGTCAGAGAAATGCCATTCAACAGCAAATACAACCTGCTTATCACCACATGTATGTATCTTTCTAATAGTACAATTAATTCTAGCATCAGTTAACCATTGGGGGACATCCCTGCACTCCAACATTGAATTCTTTCCATAAAAGAGGTGTGTCACTGCATATCACCTACAAAACGATAGTCATACAGTATTGCTCCCTAAGGAATCACTTATCCTTACTGGCTTGTTTTATCAGTAACTTCTGGATGAATGCAACTCTCATAGAATATCATAGATAGACTACCACGTGTAAAGCATAGTATTAATTGCTACCTTAGGAGAATTTAGAACTGCTTGAGAGGTGGGATTTTACACATTCCAGTGAAGGATTTTCTTACCTTTCTTAAATGCAGAGGGGTCACTTGCCTATTGTATAAGAACTGAAAGGGGCTCAGAAGCCTCAGGTTTGCATCACTGTTGCCTCTTGGTTATTAATGTGTTTTTGTCTGCTGTTTGATGCTCCTTTATCCTTCTTGAATTCTCTGTTATGATGCAAAATAGAATCCTGACTTAAGGTTTCAGAGGAGAACAGTGACTCTATCAGAAGTTGAAATAGATAATTCATAACTTTTGGCCAAGAGTCTGGATTTCTTCTATTCATGTCCTCAGAACATCTGTAAATTTAAACTTAGGAGTAATAGACCAAGAATTTTGATAGAGGGAATTTTAACACAGGAACATAGTTACACTAGCTCTGAACAAACAAATAAAATACAGTTTTAAGTTTTAAAGTGGTCACCACCAATGAAAAAAACACCATGGGCTCCATCCACCATATCTATGGTACTAATTTTGTAGGTATGGAATGGACAGATTTAAGATCACAGGATTTGGCCCATGGTATCAGAAAATAGATATAGAAATGCAACCAGTGGGAATTTCTTTAAGGAGACCCTGAGGAAGTTTTGCAATAGCTGTGAAGGTGATGGTCATTGATTACATTATTGTGGAAACAGAACACTGGGACTGACCAGACCATGAGAAGGACACAAGGGGGAAGTAGCATCGAAATGAACTTGCCTAGGACAGAATAATTGTGTGCTAAGGTTGGGAGAGACTGGGGGTATGGGGACATCCTCTTGGAGACAGGGGAGGAAGAATGGGCTGAGGAACTGTTGGAGGGCAGACTGGGAGGGGATAAAGACTGGACTATAAAAAGATTATAAATATTAAAAATAATTAAAAATTAAGAAATGGAAAAATAATAAGATTAAATGGTTCTAATAAAATATCTCATAGCACATAAAGAAACAGGGCCATATTCCTTACACCCAAATGGTCCATGGTGAGATAGGTAAGCTATCAGTATTGAAAGCTGAAAACTTCTTTTATTTTTCAGGATGGTTTTAACAAATTTCTCTTAATGATAGAAAGAATACTACTGACACACTAAGGCATGTTCTACCCATGTCTAGGCTTGTAAACCAGTGGATCTACATGCACAAGTATAGAACTCCTTTGTATACAGCTCTAGTGTATTTAGAAAAGCATACCTAGCTCAGAGGTGGTAGCAGTGTGAGTTATGGCTTATGAAAGATGCATTCCAATAGCACGCTGCCCAACCTCCAGGCATGGCAGCCCTCTTGAAAGCCTCTCCTTTTCAGCAAAGTTCCTGCAGTTATAACCATCTGAAGGGGCTTTGTGAATCCTGCCATTTTTAAGCCTTTTAAGTTTCATTGTCTATTTGAGGTATCCAGGTGTCTGAATATCTGATGATAACTTTGGGAAGATTAGTGCATTTAAGCTTCCTGCATCTATAACTGAGAAGAATGCATTTTATCACTGAACTAATACCTTTTTTTTTTTTTTTTTTAAGAAAGCCCTCAGGATCTTTTATGAAGTTGTGGAAATAATGACTACAAAGGAGTGAAAACAAGACCTTGGGACTGCCAGGACTGCAGCAAGAAATCTGAGGAGATCTGCAGCATGAAAATGAACTTGCCTAAGTCAGGAGCTTTGTGTCAGAGTAGGGAAAAATGTCTTATTCCAAGGAACTTTTACCATAAATGGAGTAGTTCTTTAGAGTACTTCACTTATAGTGTATCACAGTATAATCACCGAATCAGTGCTTTAGTCATTTAGCAGTTCTTTTAACTTCATTTTATTGGTTTTGTTACTTAGTAAGGTAACTTAAAATTTCAGATTTTTCTATAAGTACATAAAGTCAGATAGAATTGTGAGATAGTTAAGACAATTATAAATGAGTATAAAATTGTTTGAAGTGTGCACTGAAGGAAATTTGAGAATTGGATAGTATCTTCCTTCAAACTGAAGGAAAACTGATTGTTTTGAATATGAATATACAATAACAACTTCTATGCTGAAATGAACCAGAAATACATTGTTACCTAGATGCATGTTATTGTAAACAAAATCAATCTGCTTTAATTTAGATATTTACAATTCTAATAAATTCTGTGTAACACTGTGTTTTGCTCTTGAAGTTAATCTTAGAATTCTATAATCTAAGTAAAAGTATTTACATGTCCCATTTTTAGTCACATTATCAGTGCCTCTGAAATCTTCTACAAGGGCCATGTATTATACCTCGTCGTTACTTTTTCCATCTATGGAAGTTTTCTCTGTGGTCTTGTATTCAGTCTTTTCATTGATTCACATAGATTATAATCATTCTATGAGAAGCTTAACATAGGGTCAGTGAGTAGTTTTTGTTTGTTGGTTTGTTCTGTTTTGTTTTTTTAAGATTTGTATAGTGTCTATGTTGTCAGAGCATTGAATGAAGGTGTATACAGTCTCATCATCACCTGTTTTATCATGGACCCATCTTTGAACTCTCAAGACAGTGTGATCAAACTGCTTTTCAGGTGAGGAGTGAAGAAAGTGAAAAAGTCAAGCTTTAAACAATAGTAAAATCCTTAGTGGACTTAATAAGTCATTTACTGAATGAAGACAAAAATCTTTGAGCATAAACGATAATAACCACTGAATTACCTTATATTGGTAAATGCAAATAGATAAATGCTTAGTATTTTTCAGACTGTTTGAACTGTTTAAGTTAGCATGAAAAAATATAATAAAACACCAAATTAAAGTTGCAATTTAAGTATGGGTTATTGTACCATTTGGTAGTATAAGAAATCATATATTCATTAATCAAAATGTAACTTTTGTCACTCAAATACTAATTGAGGGAAGTTTTCTTCTTTTATGTGCACTCATCTTCAATGTTACCATTATCATCTAAATAATTTGTTATTTTTCATCTTGATTTGGACCTTGTTGCTATTGACACAGCTATCTGGATTGTCTGTCGGCAGACTCAGTAGGAGAGTACATATATTTGATAAAGCAATGTTTTGTTCAAATAAAGCAAATAAATGTCCACAGGTGAATCATAAAGGTGAAAATTGAGCTGTCTTTCCAAATGAGAATATGAGGAATATGGAAAAAATTGTAAAAATAATGAAACAATTGCATCTGTATATAAAGAGAAAATGAAGGTATCAGGCACACTAAGCTTTCATGTAGAATTGCCACTGAGGATTGGGAATGTCAAGATACATGCTTGTCTACTTTAACATTTTCAATAAAAATACATATATTTATCAAAAAGTTTGAAAATAAAATTTAGCAGATGCTTACAACTCAATATGCATACTGTACTTTGCAGTCAACCAAAAAGTAATACACAAGTTTTCTCAGCAGATTTTACAAAGGATAATTTATCAAACAGATGATAACTTGAATGCATAAAAAGCCAGTAAATATTCTGAAGTTACAAAGTTATTTTCTTTATCCAATTCTTCAGAGTATATAAACTCTTACATTTACATATATATCATGTACATATAAATATGTACATTATGTAAGATATATGTATACCATTCATTTTATTGGATAATAATATGAGTCTTTGGTTTAGATATAAAAAAAATTCCAAAATCAGGTAGTACTGGGAAAACAACTTAGTGCTTAGAATCATCTAAAACTTTTTTTCCATTTTTCTTCTCAAGCTGCCAACACTGGAAAATGAGTTTAGCCTTCTGTGGTACTCCAAGGTCTTTGATAAATATTGGAGCTCATATTATTTCCTTATTATAAGTAGCAAGAAGTAAGAAAGCTGAAATCTGTCTATACAGTTTATTTGCCCAAAATCTTAATCATCAGCAAAGGTTGCCAACATGATGCAGTTAGAATGGGATGGTAAGATCTATTGGCTCCTCACTCATTAGTAAGGTTAAAACTATTATAGGACATCATCTATGCAGTTTTGTTTTAATTTCACAGATTTCTAGTCATGTTATGCTGCATAAAGATTCAATATCTGTGCCACCAAGAATATGCAAAAGAAGATCTGCCTGAGATATCATATTTCATCTTGAAAATCCTCACATAGAACACTCACAGAATAAAATCTTATTGTTTATAAATTATAGTACTACAAAAATTTTATCAAGGTACCATTTTATAGGATTATATCTCAGCTTCAGTCCCAACGTATTGACAGGAGAAATGAGGACTACAATTTATTTGGCAGTAAAATTATTATATCATATTGAAAAGGGTCCATTTGTTATTAAGGTTGAAGAGATGCATGCAGATCTGTATATCTCAGATAAAGTCTATTACCAAAATCTTCTTTAGAGACAAATCAAATTTATATTTCTAAATTTTTATTTTCAAATTACTGATTTAATTTTTCATTTTTTCTTTCTTTTATTCTTTTTTCTTTACTTTTATAACTCAATATGATACTAAAGTAATATTTTGCAAGACAATCTAGATGCAACAATTCAGATATTCAGTTTCTGCAGTAATATATACATAATGAAATCATGAAATATTATTATAATGCCAATTTTGAATGTCACTACTCTGAATATTATAGGTTGGCTCTTAATTCAATCACAAATAATTTCATAAATGATCATTTATTATTGTGTAGCCATGATAAATATGTAATAATTACATATCAATAAATATATATGTGTTCTTAAATATATGTATGTGTGCTCTTAAATACATGAATAAGAACAGCTGAGTCTGTATAATGTCTTGTGTATGTGTGTGTGTGTGTGTGTGTGTGTGTGTGTATATGTGTGTGTTTTGGAGGTTGATGAATTTTTATTGACTATCTGTGTAAAGAGGTAAAAATTCTGAATTAAAATTTAGGGAACAAAGTAAGTTTAGAAATTTGGAGTTCATTGGAACACTGCTGATAATAAAAACAACAGTATCAATTAAAACCCTTATATATTTGTTACTAGGTTAGGGAAAAGAATTAAAGTTGCTGCAATGTTCAAAATCATGCAAAACGGGAATCTAATCAACGAAAAAAAAAAAAAAAAAAAAAAAGGCAAGTTCCAAAAGTCCTAGCAAACTTAAAGCAAGGAGAGTGCTTAAGCCAAAAGGTGCAGGCTCATCTCTTTCCAGACTTGCCTATAATATGCGACAGGTCCAGCCCAACTTAAGGCCTGAAGACGATAGGCACATTCATGTTCAGTTGTAGGAAAATAGGTGGAAAGACCTTACTGAAATGAAGTGGAGAAATAATGAGAGAGAAGATTTCTTAGCTTTTTCGCTAATAGTGAATTATTCCAAGAAATGTTATTAATGAGAAGAGCCTAGAAATCTTATCAAGATAACATTTTTCTTTGAAAATGCAAAATTAAAGTAACCTACAATACTAATTTTAAAAAGTTAGAAAAGAAACAAAATATTGATTACACTGTTAGCTGTCTTCAGACACACCAGAAGGCACTAGATCCCATTACAGATGGTCGTGAGTCACCATCTTTAGTTTACTCCTCTAATGGTAATTTCTTAATCTCACAACTTTGGTTACCTTCCAGGTTTCACTTAACAAATACATTACATCACCCTTGTTCTTGCTTTGGAAAATGTTTCAACTTTGATGTTAGAGTTAGAAAAATGAATTCTTCATAACAGGTAAATACAGCCTTAATTCAGAGAAGTTAAATACATCGACAGTAGAGAATAAAAACTTTTATTTTAACATCTTTCAATGCTTTCACCTATGATATTTCCTAGACACTTTGCTGTTTTGGAGACTTATAATATATTTTTTACTAAATAAAGTTAAATGTGCAGAACTTCTGGATAACTTGTCCTTTGACTGTATTATATAGCAATGCATTAAACCTTAGCAGTAAGTCTTTTAGGAATATATTTATTTGAAACTGAATTCCCTCTCTAACAACACAAAATATTAAAAATATGTTCTGAATTTATTTGATCCACAGAATCCTATTAGAGGAAACAAAAGCATTTATGAAGAACATTGTGTAGTAATTGAGGAAACTCCCACCAATCTGGTTAGGAGGTGTATCAAGCAGCAATGAATACTGCCCCAAGTATGTGGTTACACATTCATCATTAATTCCTAATATTAAAAAAAAAAAAATGAGATAAGAAACGTCTTGTTTACGCTGGAGAGATGACTCAGCAGTTAAGAGCACTGCTTTCTTATTTCAAAGACCCAGATTCAATTTTAAGTACATACATTGCAGTTCACACCTCTCTGTAACTCTAGTTTCAGACAGTCTGACACTCTCAGATAGCTAAGCTGTACCTCTGTTACATATGTTGAGGGGGACTGGGTCCATCCCATACACGTAGTAGGGTTGTGAGCATCTATGGGCCCAGGATAAATGACTCCTTGTGTTTTCTTGTGGAGTCCTTGACCTCTCTGACTCTTACAATACTTCCTCTCCCTCTTGCGTGAGATTCCCTGAGTTGTGTCTGACTGAGTTTTGTGACTGAGTTGAGTGTTTGACTATAGGTTTCTGAATCTGTCTCCATCAGCTTCTATGTGAAGCCTGTCAGACACATTTATGCTAGGCTCCTGTCTACAACTATAGAAGAATATCATTAATAGTTTCAGGTGTAATATCTCTCTCATGGCATGGGTCTCAAGATGGGTCGGTCCTTGGTTGGCCATTTCCTCAATTTCTGCTCCATTTTTATTCCTGAAGATCTTGTAGTCATGAAAAATTGTGTGTTGAAGGTTTTGTGACTGTCCCTCCATGGGAAGTCTTACCTTGTTACAGGAAATGACTACAGGTTCCATATCATAAAAAGGACTAATAGTCAAACTATACAAAGAACATACGAAACAAATATTCCAATTTAAAATAGAATTTTAACAAATCTAAACAGAAAATTCTCAATAGTTGAATCACACATGGCTGACAAATACATAAAGAACACATTAAACATCCTTACTCATCAAGAAAATGCAAATCAAATCTAATTTTTGATTTTTTTCTTAAAACTTTCAAGGTTTCTTAGATCAAAAGAACAAGCAACAGCTCATCCTGGAAAGGATGCTAAAAAGAACATTCATACATGGCTGGTGAGAGTGCAAACACATACAGCCATTGCAGAAATCAGTTTAGCAATTCCTCAGGAAGATTGGAATAGAACTACCTCAAGATCCATATATACCACTCTTGGTCATATATCCAAATGATAATTCATTCTACCACAGAGACACTTGCTCAACCATATTCATCAAGTGGTCTTCATATTCGCCAGAAATTGGAAACAACCTAGACTCCCCTCACAGAAAAAAATATTACTCAGTACTTAAAAAAGAATTTCACTGGCAAATGGAATACAAAAAAATATCTTAAGTGAGAAATATCAGACCAAGACAAACAAATATGGTAAGTGTTCCCTCATATGTCAATATAAGCTATGAAATCAATGATAACCAAACTACAACCCATAGAGCCAGAGGAAAGAGGTATAGAGACAGTAAGCAGCTATTATGGAAACCTAATACAGTAGACACTTCCTAAAATATGTGTATATATGAAGTCCATCTAAATAAAATTATCAAATAATAGCTGAGGAATAGTCCCAACTAGATAACTTTTGTCAGAAAATGAAACATAGGTCCCAACATTGGGTTACATCTGATTATCATTTTAGCCAAAGGGTTCCCACAGAAATCCTAAATAAACTAGGCTGTTGAGAAGACTATATATTCCTCTCAACAAACTGGCAGCAAGGCCCCATCACTGAAGACAACACCCACACAAAGTTTTGAAATTAGAGATATCATATTGATACCTATACACAACCCATCAACCCTCTGATCCAATTATCTTTAGTACAAAAGCATACTCCATACACTCTCAAAAGATAAACACCAACAGAGTCACAAACCCTTTATTTATAAAATGGCATATTAACTGTAAGATATGCCAAGGTAATGGTGACACAATGCTTGTGGGGGGGGACCAATAACTGAATTGACATAAGGCCCACTCCATAAGATAGAACCTACATCTGATAGTGTTTGGGGATCCAAGAAACTGAGACAACATAGCTATGGATCTAAGATAAAAGCAAATAACGCTTGTGTGAAAAAGAAAAAAATTGAAATGATAAAATGACTTGTAATGATATTCTATTAACACTTGTTTAGTCATCATCAGATAAGCTTGCTTCTACAGCAGATGGGAAAAAATATAGAGACCCAGAGCCTGGTATTACATGGAAAATGAGAGATTTGGAACACTCAACCATAAACAGGATATTGGCACCAAAGCCCTCACATCAGAGATCAAGGAACCTAGTGTCATTTATACCTGCTCTCCAGAGAGTCAAAAATCAGTTTTCTCCAATTAAATAGCACATGGTATATCAACCACACAAGAGCAGGTCTCTTATTCAGGAGTAATTGACTAATATATAATGGACTCCACAGTTCAGTGGGACAGGATGTGACTAGGCCTGCAGGGACCTGATGTAGCTGGGGAGGGGTTTTAGCAGGAGGAAGTGATACCTAGAGGGTGGCTTCCCCTTCTGGACGGGGAGGGAGAAGTTAGGGAAAGGTTCTATGTGAGGGGGCACTAAGATGAGAATGGAAGCTGACATTGGGATGTAAAGTGAATAAACAAAAAATAAAATATTTAAAAAGAATAGAAAATCAAAAAATTAAATAAATAAAACACCAGAGTCAGTGACTCTTAGAGAGCTTAGAGAGCGAGAGCAAGAGTGAGTGAGCAAGTGAGAGAGAGACAGAAAGACAGACAGTCAGACACACAGACAAACACACAGACAAAAAGACAGAGAAATATAGGGGGAAGGCACACAAAAATCTCAAGAGTTTCTGTGTGAACATGGAGATAAACATTGATTTCTGCAGCTACACAATGAATCCTTGCATCTACAAGATATCTAAGTGGCCATAAATGTTCCCTGGTCGTTACAGAGAGAACACAGCCCTGGGATGTTTTTGATTTCAAAGTTCTGAATTCAGATCTATAAGACATAACACTCTACTATTTTAATACAAGAAACTCTTTAGGACAAAATTGAAAACCAATTCAATGTGATTCATACTATATATGTGGATATATTTCTGAGCAGACATCATCATCCTGAAGAGACTTCTTACTAGTAGCAGGACAAAAAGCAGTCTTGTACTCTCTATCTATCTATCTATCTATCTATCTATCATCTATCTATTCTGTCCTTTGATATAACCTACCTATATGTTTAGCATAAATAAGAGTGTCACATGAAACACTATGTTTAGTTTTTCAAACAGTCGTAGTCTATGTAGCTGTACATTCCACAAGACCAGTGATATATGAATACATAGTCCACTTCCATGAAACTGTGTGTTATTGTCTTTATGGCCATTGTACTTTTGTAGCCACTAAAATATTTGGAAATTTCTATATTTTTCTTGTAAGGTTTATTTTCATAATGAATTTGATGTAGAGAACTTGTAACGGACACATTGAATGTGTAAGATTCTTTCAAAGAGGTTTAGGGAAAAAAAGTATAATTTATGTGTTATTTTTGTAATGTATGCTCTGCAATTTAAATGGCCACAATAAACATATGATTGAAATAGTTTTTTTTTAACAATAAAGCATTTGATTTGTTATGGCAAAATATCTATTATTTTTACATGCACTCTAAACACAATAAATGTCTGGCACAATTAATCAACATTTTTCCTAAAAATCTAAAATAAAGCATCAGAAAAAAACTGTATGTAATTAATGTGATTATTTTAATGGCATTTTATAAATTAATGATTACAAGCACAATTACTCTGCATAGGAAACTTTTAATAGCAAGCAAGAATAATACATATTACATGATACCATAGAAGTGAATATGCAGCAATTTAGAGATATATCCAGTTTGAAAAATGACCACAAATAAGCCAAAAAAAAAAGTTAAATTATCCCTTTGTATAGATAACATAATCTATGATCAACATATTATGAAAAGTTCTTCACAAAACACTTAGAACTCATACACAGTTTTAGTAAAGTTAAAGAATGCAAATTCAAAATGTATGAAAATTAGTATATAGTCCAAATACCAATCATGCACTGCACAGCCACAAAAATTTAACTATATACTCAACAAGAACTCTAGAAATTCAAATAAAACTTCCATAATATAACAAAAATTATATATATGAAAGATATTTACAATGAAAATTTTAAGATAGTAAGTAAAGAAATTTAAGAGTCAATCCATGATAGAAAGACTTTCAATGATCATGAATTTTCAGATGTAATATGACAATGGCATATTAATAAAATTAAATCTTCATTTTCAACACTATTGCCATCCAAACTACTGTGACATTTTTCATAGAACCAGAAAATTCTATCAGAGAAAAATTACATATTCCACTTCCTGATATACAACCTAAAATATCTAAATGTACCACAGACATTCTTACATGATCCTGTTTGTTGTAGAAGTCACATTAGATAAGAATTACAGTCAGCCTTGATATCTTTGAGCAACTGGATAAACAATGAGTGTGTGTGGTATTGTTCATCAGGATTGCATAACATGTAAATACAGTTGCCAGCAAGCAACCTGAGTTTAAGCCCTGAAAACCTACATAGTGAAAGATAGAACAAACTCCAACAAGCTATATTCTGACCTCATATACAGGTCAGAAAATTCATTTGCCACCCCTATTTGCACCCTACAAAATAAATCTACAAGTATAAATTTAAAAAATAAAATATGATGATACATAAAATTTTCATTTTTTCAGGTTATAAAAGCAAACTAAATTTTGGCATTTCATAGGAAAATAGGTGTAACTGGAGTTTATTCTATCTATCTAATACATGAGATGGATGACAATCACAAAGCCAAGTCTCACACAGCTTGCTGTATGTGTGGAATCTTGATTAATCATGTGTGTGTGTGTGTGTGTGTGTGTGTGTGTGTGTGTGTGAGAGAGAGAGAGAGAGAGAGAGAGAGAGAGAGAGAGAGAGAGTATGTATGCATTTGTATGTCCACTCCATTTAAATAGAAAGAAAAAATGTCCAAGGAGAGGCAAAAATCCTAAGAGGCAAAAAATAATGGAACTCTGGTGACATAATACAAGAATCATCAGAGAACAGTGCAATCATGGGAGAGCAAGGAAGGAATGGGATGAAAACTACATAGTTCATGCTTCTTTCTCAAGGTATTCTAGCTTTAGAAATGAACCTATTACAGAAAGCAAAAAAAAAAAAAGTGTAAATCAAAAGTCATAGTGTCTGATGTATGCATAATAAAAATACATTCTTATTTGTAGGGATCCCCCATGTAATGGAGGTGGCATTCTGCATGTTCAAGCACTTTTGCTTCCACGTTTCCAAAGACTCTTCATTATGAGTAGCGCATTTCTTTTCTTATCTCAACAGAAGCTTTAGAGGCATTGAAGAATAAAACACGAGAAAGGCAGAGAGAACTCAGTCCCTTTAAGAGTTCCACCACACACAGCTGGGAGTAAGAAACCTGTGACTGGAGGCAGGGCAGAAACAATGATTGATATCCTTGTTGCCAAGATGGATGAGAACAGCCTGACAGTTTCTGTCTAGGATTGAATTTCCTACCGCTCAATCAACTTAATTTCATTTATTTTCCACAGGAATGGCTCTACAGAAAATATTTTTAAAGGTAATCTTGTGGGCATTTGCACATTTGCAATTACAGGATAAATATTGAAAGATAATCTTTCTTGTTTAAATGTGTGCAGTGTTTCTTTGTGCTGCTAGTGGAAGGCAATTCCACTTTCTGCTCTTGGTTTATTGTCACCACACCTCGTATATGCTTAAGGCTGGAAATGTCACATTCGTACATCTGTCTGTAAAAAAGACATTTGTCTTTTTGCCTAGAATTTTAAGACAATTTTCTCCTGAGAAGATGAAGTGAAATAATAGCAGATCAACAGGAAGCCTAAGCTCCATGTTCTGTTTTTGTACATCAGACATGCCAACATTAAGATGAAGGACAGCTTCCTGATATGCAATTTCAAAAACAAAACATCCTCCTGTGAATTATAGGTTTTATTTTAGAGATCGAAGAGAAAATACTGTATTGCATTTTCAATGTATTTTCCACAGAGTCATAAACATATGCTTCTGTGTTCAAAGCACAATAGAGTAGATTGCTAATGAATTTTTCTGTTTATCATTTACAATCCCCTGAGAGGCCTTAAGTAGAAAATTATACTCTGATTAGTGAAGGAAGCTGAGATACGCATCAAGGAATGCTTCCAGAATCCATATAATTAAATGAGCCTAGTAAAAAGAGTTAAGTATCAGAGGAAATATTTATATTATTCTTGATATAATACAAAATCTCAAACAAATAAATAAAACAATACTTTATTTCTGAAGGTTTTTCTTCACATCTGATGATACAGATATTTTTGAGAATCACTGTAAAAAAATGAATAAATTTCAAGTATTAATTTTTGAGCAGTTCCAACAATTGAGTTTGTTGATTAAGCATAGGATAATTAAGTGCCAAGTGTTCCAAGTTATTATTTCAGTGAAATATGACCACAGACAAGACTACCACCTACAAAGACATTAAGCACATTGTGTCTTGACAGTTTAGGAAGCACAACTAAACATTTCTTAGTTGATAGAGTGAAATGAAGAAACCAATATCTATATCTATGTCTATGTGTATGTGTATGTCTATGTATGTATGTGTGTGTGTATGTTTTTGTGCACTTTCCAGAAAAATATGTCAATTAATAATATAAAGATAAAACAAGAAAAGCAAAGATGGACGGAGTACAAATTTTCTTAAGATGATATATTTTATGCTTACTAGACAAAAAGGATGAATATCTTAAAAAAAGAAAGATTGACCATGATTAACATCAAGGTTCATCACAAAAATATTTTCATGCGTGTGTGTGTGTGTGTGTGTGTGTGTGTGTGTGTGTGTGTGTTTGTAGGGAGTTCTGATTCTCTGCATTTGTACAAATACTGTTTATCATATGGTGATTTTGAATGACTGTGTATGCAAACTTGTTCATGTGTCTTCTGAGATTGAATTTGATGTCAAATATCTTCTATCTCTTTCTACCTTTTTATTTTAAGACACTGAACAAGAGGCTACCTAGTTAGGTTAGACTAGTAGGACAATAATCCATGTGGACATTTCTATGTCTCCCATCCCAGTAATGTCACAGGTCCACTCCACCATGTTCAGCTTTCTACATTGCACTGGAGATCTAAACTCAATTCCTCATGCTTACATAGTGACTAAGTTTCCCTTCTTGCTGGAATAAAATATCCTGATGAATGTAGCTTAAAGAAGAAAGAGTGTTTGGCTCACATGTTTATATAATATTCCATCATAGCTAGGAAGTCACAGTAGAAGAAAATTTAGAGGTATAGTCATATTTTGTCACAGCCACAAAGAGAAAGCAAAGAGCTGATGCATAGTAGCTTGCTTTCTATCTTACACAGTCCAGGTTGCAAACCTCCCAAACCTAGGGAATAGCATAACCCAAAGTTGGTTGTCCTTCCAAATTCAATTATTCCATTCATGATAATCCTCTCAGGCATTGTAGCAAGCCAACCCAACACAGAAAAATCTCTGATTGAGTTTTCTAAATGGTTTATTCTAGACCAGTGATTTTCAATCTTCCCAATGCTGTGATGCTTTAATACAGTCCCTCGTGTTGTGGTGACTACCAATCATAAAATTATGTTGTTACTAATTCATAATGGTAATTTTGCTACCGTTATGAATCATCATGCAGGATATTTGAAGTGACACTTTAAGAGGTCTCAACTCACAGGTTGAGAACCACTGTTCTAGATTTTTCCTACATTGTTAAATCAGACATAATAGATATTGACATTTTATTTAAGGAACCCTCTTCCTCGACTCCAACAATGCTTCTTTAAAAAGCATGACTACCTAGAAAATGAACTATTACAAACAATTTGATTGACTTTCTCAGGATATGCATACTGACCGTCACTAACATTAGGCACCATACTCTCTCTGTCACAGTTCCTCCCTCAACTGTGTCTACATTGATTGGCAGAGCAGTTAGGAACTCTTGCAGAGGAGCCAAGTTCAGTTTCTCGCACCCACATGATGGCTCACAAACTGTCCCTCTTTCCAGTCCCAAAGAATCCAGTGCTTCTTGGGTTTTGTGGACATTGTGGGCACATGATACACATATATACATGCAGGCAAAACCCATGCACATGAAATAAACACAGAGAAATGTATTTTGTTGTCTTCCTTTCTCCTGTGGGGAAAGGATATGGTGATCTGAAATCCGACACTAATTATAGATAATCTGATGGGTTGCAAGAAGTTAATCATTGTTGCAAAAATTATACTACCTTTATGTTTCTAATTGTGCTTCAGAGAAATACAGTGTACCCGGAAGAAACGTTTACTCTTTTTCCCAGCCCTGTCAATCTTCTCTCATTACCCTGTTTTTTTGTTTGTTTGTTTGTTTGTTTGTTTGTTTTTAATAGCCCTTCTTTAACTGAAGACTGGTGGAAGGCATTACCTCCAGCATTTTTAAGAGAACCCATGTAAGGCATTAAAGTTAACATTCTACTATTAAAGCAAGATAATGGGATCCTAAAGCTGAGTTATTTCTTGACCTAAAACACAAATGACAGTGCTCACGTTTCCAAGATGCTTGCTTTAAAAGACACATTTATTCTTGCCATGATGTGATGGCAATGCTCTGCTATGGCTGTATCATCAAATGCATGTCGTAATCATCAAAGATAATGATCAGAATATATGGTTCAAAATGATTTACTCATGAGTTATACCATCTGTTCCTCACAGAAGTGACATAAAATTATAAAAATGAAATGACTAATTTTTTTTGTATTTTAAAACATAATTTAATTAAATATTGCTTCCACAATTTATACGTAGAATGGTAAAATAGGACATTCAAGGCAAAAATATGTGATGACCACATTTAATTTAATTTTGCACTGTTTCTGATCCTGTGTGTCCCGTAATTAGTCAGTCTTCAAATTTTGGAATATAAGTCACAGATTTAAAAATGAATGAGAATATTGAAGCCTATGGTTCCCTGCAATTGCTTTTCCAGCTTGTGTGACATTGCCTGCAGTCTCGGGGCAGGGCATGGAATGAGACCTCTTTTATAAGCACAATTTCACATTAAAACATGGTGCTTTTGTACTTTTTTTCCCTCCTCAATTAAATTGAGAAATTACACAGCCGCAAAATGTTGCAGTTAATCCACTAGGAAAAAATTACATGCATATAAAGTAAAATATACTGCCTCTTTCATGAACAGTGTGCAAGCTATTTGAAAATTTTATGCCATTAGCACTTTCAATATGTCATTAACCCAGAAAATAAGAGGGAGTAATGAAAGTCATTAAAGCAGTTGAGTGTCCTGCTGTAGCCTGGCCAATAAGGGCATAAAGAAGGAGAAACAGAGCAAGGAGTTCTATTACACTTCAACCTGACAGAGCCATACTATACATTGTGTGCACAGAGGACAAAGAAGGTGTTATCATTTAGTCAGCTCTACCATGACTTGGGCAAGAAATGTCAATTAACTTGCTACAAAAAAAAAAAAAAAAAAAGGTGGTTATGCTAATGTTTTAGAGACTAAAATGTCCTCACTGTATACATCATGCTCACACCTGGTACTCTCAAAAATCTCTTGAGCTGCATTGTCCCTGTAGGGTGTGGGGTTTAAAAAGCATTCATGAATATGGACGCTGAGGAAAATATAAGAAGATGAGTATTTTCTGTAACTGGAAAAATTGTATGCTTTCTGTGTTACATAGTCAATAGGACACTTTTAATCCTTTAAAAATGAGACCCACTATTCCCATAACTAATTTACTTTCACACACATGTTCTTAACATAAATTCTTAGTCATAATGAAGAAACCTCATATTTGGATGCCTTTAAACTATTTTGAACCCTCAACACGTGATATTCTGCTCTGCTTAAGAAAAATAAAAGTTTGTTATAAATACTAAACTCCAGAGATCCTGAGAATCATCTAGTTTCGAGAGGTCTGAGAAATATTCTTTGACAGCTCAATCATAGCTCTATCCAGTAGTTCTTATATTTATACTAAAATTAATGACACTGTATGCTAACATGAGAACAGTCAAGAGTGTATCTCTGGAACTAGAATATAATTAGTGTAAGCAAAATAGATTTTGTGTGAAATTGTATACCATAGATATTTTTTAAAATGAAATCTTATATTTGAGGAAGTCTTTAAATCCATGTTACTTGGAAGAATACATTTTCACAGTACAAATGTCCTAAACTTAATGTATGTAAATATGTATAATTACATAATTCATAATATAATGAATATACAATATGTTTTTATAGATTTTCTGTTTTATAAATATATAAATATTTACATATATAAACATTTTGCAAAATAAAAACACACATATACATATATAATATATGTATATTACAAATTACTTGGAATTAGAGACAGAAAACTTGTCACCATAGAATAAAAAATACTGAGAAAAATTGTCCCATAGATCTGTTCAAATAAATTCCTCCAATATGGTGAAAAAGTATTATAATTCTTAGAGCAAATTGATGATAAAGGGGTTTTTTTGTTTTGTTTTGTTTTTGTTTTTTGTTTTTTCTTATTTCGACACTGGTACATTCTAGAGGGTACCCTCAACCTTCTACCTCGAGAAGTTGAATGTTTCTGTTCTTTCGGCTGACCCTCAGGGATTTCAGTACTTTTCCCCAACCCAATACCTGATCATGTTCCCCTCTACACCCCCTCCCCCATCTCCATTCCCTCTCAGGTCCCTCCTTTCCCCTTGTGACTGGTTTCTTCTGCTCCAAGTGGGACTGAGGCATCCTCACTTGGGCTTTTCAGCTTGCTGACCTTTTGAGTTCTGTGGGCAGTATCTTGGATATTTGGTACTTTTTTGGCTAATATTCACTTATTAGTGAGTACATACCATGCATGTCCTTTTGGGTCTGAGTTACTTCACTCAGGATGATATGTTCTAGTTCCATCCATTTGACTGCAAAACTCAGGATATCCTATTTTAGAAGCTGAGTAGCATTACATTGTGTAAATGAACCACATTTTCTGTATCCATTCTTCTGTTGTGTGACATGTGGGTTGTTTCCAGCTTCTGGCTATCACAAACAAGGCCTCTATGAACATAATAGAACACGTGTCCCTGTGGCATGGTAGGGCATCTTTTGAGTATATTCCCAAGAGTTGTATTGCTGGATCTTCAGGTAGATCTATTTCCAATTTTCTGAGGAACCTATAGATTGATTTTAGAGAGGTTCTAATAGTTTGCAATCCCACCAGCAATGGAGGAGTTTTCTTCTTTCTCCACATCCTTGCTAAGATACCTAGGAGTTAAGAGACTCTCAGGACTCAAAGATAGGACCTTAGATGAAATGACCTACATTGGGGAGAGGGAATTTGTAGAGCCCACCACCAGCAGAAAATAAGGGCATCAAGTGAGGGAGGGTGTTGCCATCCCACAGTCAATACTCTGACCCATAATTGTTCCTGTCTGAAAGAATTGCAGGGATGGAAACAGACAGGAACCTGAGGAGAAGAAGGTTCAGTGACAGGCCCAAAGTGAGGTCCAGCTCAAGGGAAGGCCCCTGACACTATTCCTGAGGCTGTGGAGCACTCACAAAAAGGGACCTAGCATGACTGCCCTCTGAAAGACCCAACAAGCAACTGAAAGTATCAGATGCAGATACTTGTACCCAACCAATGGACAGAAGCTGTTGACCCCTGTGGTTGAATTAGGGGAAAGCTGGAAGAGGCTGGGGAGGAGGGTGGTCCTGTGAAAGGACCAGCAATCTGAACTAACCTGGAATCTGGAGAGCTCTCAGATACTGGAAGACCAACCAGGCAGCATATGCCACCTGATATAGGCCCTCTCCTGGGCATATATGCAGTGGGGGACTGCTGAGTCTGGGTTTAGCCAGAGAGGATGCACCTAACCCTCAAGAGACTGGAGACTCAAGGTAGTTTAGAGGTCTGGTGGGGTGGGGACATCTTCATAAAGACAGGGGGGTGGGGAGGAGATATGCGATGTGGAACAGTTAGAGGGTGGACTGGGAGGGGAATAAAATCTGGAGTTTAAAATAAATAAATTTATTTATTTATTTATTTATTTTTTGAAAAAAATTCAACATTGGGTCTTAAGAAGCCATGATTGAGACTTCATGGGTATAGCCTCTCTGACATTTCTCTTTAAGAAAAAAAGAAAGAAAGAAGATTGTGTTTAACTCACCCACTTACATATTCAGAATATCAGTCTTTACACTTCTGTACATCATAATGATCTGAAGCTATGATTTTAAAAATGAGGCAAGGATACTATGTTTTGTTTGTTTTATGTTTGCTCCTTCTGACAGACTAGGCAAAGGTTGCCCCAATGGGGGAATAGCAGTGGCCTCTATTCACATTGCCCCTTAACACAGAGATTCTTGGCATCCTGAATATAAAAGCAAATACTGAAAGTCTTGGCAATCTCTACTTTAAAACAAAATTAAAAATAATGTAAACCAAAGTCTTTATTTGAGAATATAATTATGCAATGACCTCTTTCTCTTACTGCTGTCCATACCCTAACATATTATTTTGCTTGCTCTACTTAAAATTCATATTTTACATAAATTTACATAAATTTATATATATATATATATGTGTGTGTGTGTGTGTGTGTGTGTGTGTATTGTACATGTGTGCCAGTGTCTCTGTGTGTATGTGTGTGTGTGTGTTTGTGTGTGTTTCTTAATAGAACCTACTCAATTTCTATAATGTTACTTGTGTGTATGTTTTCAGGGCTGACTAATCATTTGGTATTGAATAAACAATAATGCTTTTTCCAGGAGTTGACTATTCCACCCACTCTTAATATTTCTGAATTGCCTGTACTTCTTTGTTTAGCATTGAAGCCCTTGAACTACCTGAACCCTATCTACATTAGCATTCCTATTGTTGCTATATTTGTTCAGTTCACAGTTAGATAATCTTGTTGGTGAGATACTGTGCATATAGCTGGTGACATTGCTTCTGTCATTTATAAGAGACACTCTCACAGAACACTTTCTGTTCTTCTGCCTCTTGAAGCCTTCCACTCCATCTTCCACCAGGACCCCTGAGCCTCAATTGCAGGACTTATGAAGTAGATGCATCAGTTTGGTCCAGGCTCCACAAGTCTCCATTTAAACTGACTGTGCTTTTCTATAATTGTGTGTAATTGCAAAGAGGATATTTTCTTTTTTTTCCCCCTTTTTTATTGAATAATTTCTTTATTTACATTTTAAATGTTATCTCCTTTCCCAGTTCACTCCTCAGAAACCCCCTATCCAATCCTTTTCCCCCTGCTTCTATGAGGGTGTTCCCCTATCCACCCACCCCTGCCTCTTACCCTTGTATTCCCCTACACTGGGGCATCCATCAAGCCTTCACAGGACCAAGAGCCTCTCCTCCCATTGATGACTGACAAAGCCATCCTCTGCTACATATGCAGCTGGAGTCGCAGGTCCCTCCATGTGTACTCCTAGGTTGACAAATATAGAGGCTGATGTTTGCAGCCATCCATTGGATTGAGCATGGTGTCCCCAAAGGAGGCGTTAGAGAATGGATTGAAGGAGTTGAAAGGGTTTGCAACCCCATAGGAAGAACATCAACATCAACCAAGCAGACCCCTCAGAGCTCCCAGGGAGGAAATTTCTTAATGAAAGATGAGAACTATAGTACCTGTGCATATAGATATTTAGAATGTAGTTAGGGATTGCGCTGGCATAGTACAATAAGTCTTACATATGTGTATCAGTTTCCAAGTTCTGAGTTTAGGATTATAAAATGGAGTATGCCATTTTCTTCTCTTAGATTCTGTATCTGTATTATTTTGGTCAGGATATATATTTTTTTTTCTATCTGCATCCATTTTTCTGTGAATTTCATTTTTTCCAAGCTCAGTAATATTCCATTGGGTGAATATGTCACATTTTTTTTTATCCAGTCACTCACTGATTAACACGTAGGTTGTTTCTATTATCTGGTTATTATGACTAGAGCAGCAATGAACATGGTTGAGCAAGTGTCTCTGTAGTAACGTAAAGCATCTTTTGGGTATCTTCCTGAGGATGGTATATCTATAACTTGAGGTATATTGATTGCTTTGTTTTTAAGGAAATGCCACAGTGATTTTAATTCACAGTGGTTGTATAAGTTTGCACTCCCGCCAGCTAGCAATGCTAGAGTGTTTTCTATACTCTACTTCTTTCCCAGCATCTAGTTTCATGTTTTATAAGTTTTAGCCATTCTGACTGGTGTAAGATGAAATCTCAAGGTAGTTGTGATTTGTATGTACCTGGTGACTAAGGTTGTTGAACATTTCTTAAAGTATTTCTTAGCTATTTGTGTTTTTTCTTTTTAAAAATACTATTTATATCTGTACTCAGTTTTTTTTAAACTGAGTTGTTTATTTTCTTGATGTAACATTTTGAACTCTTTATGTGTTTTCATATTAGCCCTAAATCTGATATGTATGAGCAGAAATCTTTTTTTATTGTATAGCCTGCTTCTTTGAATGACAATGCTTGTGCTGTATAAAAGATTTTCCAAACACTCTCAGATGCCAGAAAAGCAAGAGGCTCCCTGGACCCAACGGGAATGACATTAGCTGAAATACCCAACACTGGGAAGAGAGAACCTGTAGAGTCCATATCCAGAGGTTAGGCACTGCCCAACCTTTGAGGGCATGGGGCCACCCACCTTTCACAAGATTTTAACCCAGAATTTCTCTTGTCTAAAGGAAATACACAGACAAAGAGTGGAGCAAAGACTGAAGGAAAAGCCTTCCAGAGACTGCCCTACCTGGGGATCCAACCTACATGCAGCCACCGAAACAACACACTATTGCTGATCCCAAGAAGTGCTTGCTGACAGTAGCCTGATGTGGATGTCTCCTGAGAGGCTCTGTCAGAGCTGCACTGATACAGATACGGATGCTTGCAGCCAACCATCGGACTGAGCAGGGTAACCCCAATGGAGGAGTTAGGAGAAAGACTGAAGGAGCTGAAAGGGTTTGCAACCCCATAGGAAGAACAACAATATCAACCAACCAGAACCCCCAGAGCTCTCAGTTACTAAACAACCAACCAAAGAGTACACATGGAGGGACCCATATCTCCAGCTGCATATATAGCAGAGGATGGCATTGTCTGGCATCAATGGAACTGGAAGCCCTGGGCCCTGTGAAGGCTCGATGGCCCAGTGTAGGTGAAAGATAGGGCAGTGGTGTGGAAGTGGCTGAGTGGGTGGGGGAGCACACTTGTGGAGGCAGGGAGCAGGAGGGGGGATTGGAATGGGGGTTTTTGGAGGGGAAACCAGGAAAGGGGATAACATTTGAAATGTATGTAAACAAAATAACCCATAAAAAATTTTTCAGCTTCTTGAGGTCCTGTTTGTTAATTGTTGTTTTTAGTGCCTGAAGTATGACAGGCCAAGACCATAGCCAACATAAAAGTACATGGAGAAAAACGCAAAGACATTTGAAGTCTTAGCTAGTGCAATGGACAACTGAAGAAGATCAAGAGGATACAAACTAGAACGGATGAATTCCAACTCTCTTTATTTGTAGATCATATGAAAACATCTATGAGTTTTTCAGAACCCCATTTATATGGCTCTGTTAGTTCCAGGCACCATACCATTCTCATTAGCTAGCTTACTTCAGAAATTTTAGATTTGCCTAATTAGTGCTCCAAATTTGTCAGACCTTCAATGTATTAAGATTTTGAGTTCAGCTCTGATTTTTCTCCCACAATTACTGACATCTGTGTTGAGGGGAAATTTCATAGAAAGTGGCCAAAATACCACTAATAGCATTCCAGAATTTCCTGTGAAATCACAGAAAACATCATGATGTCCTAGTTTTTATATTCTTTGGTTCCTGTTACTACATAGGAAGGGACAAGTCTACCTCCTGTTTGTACTTCATTGATACTCACATGAACAGCCTTGGAGTATCCTATGAGTGCACCAGGGCTCCATTTTCAAAAGATAGTCCTCTAAGAAAATGTAAATACCCATGAATTAAGGATGGTTTTATATTTGGAAACTTTGAAGATTCTCTATGAATATCTTTTGCTTGCCTTTACTTGAAGTGCACAGCTTATTAATCACAATTTCCTTTCTTTGGATAAAACTGTATATGTCTTTGTGTACTCCAAAAACCTCAAGATTTTCTAGTATTTCTTTTGTGCTCAATTTCACTCTATTTTCACTCTGAATTTGACAACCCCCCCCAAAAAAAAACCCATTAAGATCAATATATATGCATGGATGTTCTGGCCATTACAAATTCCCTTCATTAGGTAAAGCAGCTGTCCATTACTCATAAGCTCACTCCTATACAAATTCATATATAGACAAAATGATTTTTTTATCTACATTATTAAAACAGTAATCTAAAATATTCAGATCAGGAATTGGAGAGATAACTGAGCAGTTAACGTTCCTTGCTGATTAGTCATGAAGATTGTGGGTTAGACACTAGCAACACATCTAGCAACTCATAAAAAATAAAAAATGCCTCTAACTAACTCTAGCTCCATAGAATTCAGTACCCTCTATGAGCTTCCTGGGAACCCATTTACAAATGTACCTACACAATTTTTCTCTCCCTCTGTCTTTATGTCTCTCTTTCTTGCCCTGCCCCCATACAAATTAAAATAAAATATAGAGACTTTTCAGTAAAATCCTCAATTTCATTTGAATCTCCAACATCATATACTATATCCCAATCAGTACCCTGATTTAGTCATTCTCTTATCTGCTTTAATTAGGTTTTACCTCTATCACTTTAAGCTTTGTATGGGGTTTTCCCACAAGATTCTTCAATTCCTTATTTAACAAAGATTGCCCATGTATTTCTGATTAACCTGCCTCCACCACAGGAATGCTGGAATCTCAGGTTTATTCCACAATACTCAGTGTATAGGTTGTTTGATATGGAATCTAAATTTTAAGCACTCTACAAAATGAGCTATATTCCAACCACATCAATATAAGGGTCACAGTGATGACACCAATTCTCAGATCTGATTTGTGAAGTAATCAGCTCTCCATTATTATAAATGTTTGAGACAACCTACTTAAAAAGATAAAATTTGTTTTAACTCATTGTTGAATAAGTGCTAAAGTTGATTGCTTGGCCTGCTGATTAGAGCTCCTGGCAAGGCAATTATATCAAAGGGAAGAGTTTACAAGGGAAACATCTCCTCATAGCCTAGAAGCAAAGGAGAGAAAAATGTCCAGCGACTGAATACCTAGGACACCTCCCATTAATATCAAGCTAGGTCAAATCCTCTCAATAAAGAAACATTTGGATAGGACCAACCTTGCCTTTCTTTTATAACAAAAAAAAAACAAAACCAAAAAACAAAACAAAACAACAACAACAAAAAAAAGGAAAAATGTCAATGACCAGTCTCAAGGTTGAAGAAATTAAGTACTATATTTGCAAATGAAAGTTTAGTTTTCTCCCTTGGGAAACAAACTATTCCTAAGGAGATGGAGTACACTGCCTGCCCCATAGTAGATGGTCAACAGAAATCAAACACTCTCCAACCCTTTTTTGAAAATTGATTTTTATTCTAATAAAACATGTCTTGATTATGAACTCCTTTCTCTATTTCTCCCAGTTTGTCTGCACATATCCTCCCACCCAGATCCACCCTTTCTGTTTCTCCTTAGAAAACAAACAGGCTTGTAAGGGGGGTATCAATAAAATAAAAAGATGAAACGGAAAGTAAAGCCCTGGAACATGACAAACCAAACAGAAGATGAAGAGCCCAAGAGAAGGCAGAAGAAATAGAGACCCATCAGTTTACACAATACCATAACACAAAATTAGAAGTCAGAATATCTATACAAAAGGTTTGTAGGGGAAAAGAACAAAGAAAACAATGTATAAATGTCCCGCGCTACGGTCTCGCCAGCAAGAACGACGCGGCACACATAGGATCCTTCTGCAGTAAAGCTTTAATGCATCTTGAGAGGGAGAGCATAAGCTTGCCACGAGTGGAGACCCCGAACAATAGAACACCCGTCCCTTATATAGGCCACAGCGCTCACCTGGGACGTGGAGTTTCCCCATTGGCTCCCCGCACATCAGGCCAGATGACGCCACGAGAGAGGCTGAGACTCTGAGGTGGAAAATTACCAGGTGCATGCGCACTAGCCTGTTTACAACTTGTCCTCGGCCGGATGTAGGGTGCGACTAGGGCGGCTCCCTACATATAAATACATTTTAAAGATAGTAAGATAAAATTAAACCTATATAAAAGAAACAGGACATTGTGAGCGAAGAAACCCTCAAAGTTATACTTTGGGAGGTAGAGCATGCAGTCAGTCTGTTCGTTGTTTGGTTTGGTTTGTTTTTGTTTTTTTAATAATTTATTTACTTTATGTCTGGATTGGAGCTTCTCATTCCTCCTTTCCTCCTAGACCTTTTCTCTCTTTTCCTCTCCCTCTATGCTTGCTCCCACTGTCCTCAGAGAAGGGGACTGTTCCCATGGATACCAACCCACATTGGCATATCAACTTGTAGTGGCATATCAAGACTGTCTAGTTAGGGGAAAGGGATACAAACCAGGCAACAGAGTCAGAGACAGCCCCTGCTCCTGCTGTCCCCCATTAGCACCAAGCTGTTCTTTAGTTAGATATGTGTAGAGGAACTAGATCTGTTCTATGCATGCTCTCTGGTAGACTGTTCAGTCTCTGTGAGCCTCTATAGGCCCAGGATAGTTGATTCTGTAGGATCTTTTGTGGTGTTCTGGACCTCTCCCATTCTTTCATCCTACCTCCCCCTCTTTTACAATGCCCCCCTTTCCCAGTGAGTCGCCCCTGGAAAAATTAAATATTCATTTGCAAGTAGTTATCAATTGGAGATGGCTTCTAGGTTGAGGATGGAGGCATACACTCATTTGTCCTTTCAACCCTATCTGGTAAAACCTGGACAGGGCCTGTGCATGCTACCATAACGTCTTTGAGTTTATGTGTAAGACAATTTCTGCACTAACGGGGCCTGGTAATGTTGGTGTCCTTCATCTGCTCTGGCTCTTACACTCCAGGCATCTTTGAAGGGTCCTTGTCTCATAATATCAGATCACGGTTTTCTTTCTCTCTTTCTTTTCCAATTTTCATTTTGTTATTTTTCTTTACTTTTTCTTTTTAACATTTATTTATTTATTTATTTATTTATTTATTTATTTATTTTTACACTCCAGATTTTATCCCCCCATCCACCCTCTGACTGTTCCACATCCCAAAGCTCCTCCCTGCCCCCTGTCTCCATGAGGATGCCCCCCCCCACCAGACCTCTAAACTCATGGGGCCTCCAGTCTCTTGAGGGTTAGGTGCATCTTCTCTGACTGAACTCATACCCAGCAGTCCTCTGCTGTGTATGTGTTGGGGGCCTCACATCACCTGGTGCACGATGCTTGGTTGGTGATCCAGTGTCTGAGAGATCTCGGCTGTCGAGGTTAATTGAGACTGCTGGTCCTGCTACAGGGTCGCTCTCCTCCTCAGCTCCTTCCAGCTTTTTCTTAATTCAACCACAGGGGTCAGCAGCTTCTGTCCATTGGTTGGGTGCAAATATCTGCATCTGACTCTTTCAGGTGCTTGTTGGGTCTTCCCGAGTGAATTCTGCTAGGTCCCTCTTTGTGAGTGCTCCATAGCCCAAGTCGTAGTATCAGGCCTTGGGACCTCCCCTTGAGCTGGATCCTACTTTGGGCCTGTCGCTGGACCTTCTTTTCCTCAGGCTCCTCTCCATTTCCATCCCTGTAGTTCTTTCAGACAGGAACAATTATGGGTCAGAGTTTTGATTGTGGGATGGCAACCCTATCCCTCATTTGATGCCCAGTCTTCCTGCTGGAGGTGGACTCTATAAGTTCCCTCTCCATAGAGTCTCCATCTCCCAGGTCTCTGGTGCATTCTGGAGGGTCTCCCCAACCTCCTACCTCCCGAGATTGCCTGTTTCTTTCTGCTGTCCCTCAGGGCTTCAGTCCTTTCCCCTCACCCAATACCAGATTATTTTTTCAACTTGGCTATCCTTTGTGTAAATGTTATGACTTCTGAATTGTTGTGTTTATTGGATCCCTGATTGTGCAAATGAGTGGGACTCTATGTCTATATTCTGTTTGTTTTATCCAAGTGCAATATGCTTGACATATATATGTATGGAGAGAGAGAGAGAGAGAGAGAGAGAGGGAGACCTAATGGGTTTATTTTCATTCAAACCACCACAGAAAGCCATAATCAGGTTATGTTATATGGAAAAACTATTTTCATTAAAATAAAAAAAAAACTTTTCTGTAGATAGGAAGCAGTTATTTTTGTCCCTGATTAAGTGTTTTAATTAAGTTCATGTGGCTAATTTATATTGAAAAGTGAGGCAGTCACTTTTCAGTCTATAGATTTAACTGCTATTTTCACACACTCAGGATATTTACTCATTAAATAACTAGACTGTAACTATACTTGTAGTAATAAAATGTGTGTGTGTGTGTGTGTGTGTGTGTGTGTGTGTGGTAAGTGATGGGGTTGCTAGTGCTTTGGTGTAAATGTAGGTCAGAGGTCAATATTTCATATAATTCTCAGACTCTAGAAATTTTTCTTTTGAGGATAGGGCTCTCAATAGTGGGACATTACCTAATAAGTTAGCCCGGTTAACTATGCCAGCTTCAGGAATGAACTCAATTGTATTTCCCTGATGTTTGGATTAAACAAACAGAGTAAATTTAAAAAAACACAGATGGTATATGTATGCAGCAATATTGTATTATGTTAATTTAGAGCATTGCCAATTAACTGTAATGTCTGAGTTGTTTGGAAACTTACCAGATAATAGCTCCAAAAGTGGAAAACCTTTTCAGATATTAGGTTTAAAAGTAGGTTTAAAAGATTTAAAGTATTTGTCTAGAGTGTCTAGTAGTAGTACTTGCTGATATATACAGTTAATATCTATTCCTAAACATGTCCTTTGGAATAGATCTCTGAGAGCTCCCAGGGACTAAACCACCAACCAAAGAATAAAAATGAATGCGTCTATAGCTCCAGCTATATATGTGGCAGAGGATGGCTTTAACCGTCATCTATGGAAGGGTAGGCCATCCATCTTGTGGAGGCTTGATGTCCCAGCATAGGGGGATGCTAGAGGGGCGAGGCAGGAGTGGGTGGGTGGGTGGAGAAACACCCTCTTAGAGACAAAGTGGATGGTGGATGCTGTAAGGAGTTTGAGGAGGCGAGACTGGGAAAGGGAAAACATTAGAAATGTAAATAAATAAAATAACTAAAAAACAAAAATAAACAAACAAAAAACAACAATAAGGTGAATCACAGTTTCAAAATTACCAGTGTAAATATACCCATAATCACTCAACAAAATTGTTTAAATTTATTTTTCTGGTCCTGGTACCATATATACCTCTTGAAAAATACCATGCATCATATTACACATAATTATTTCCTTTAAAATGTGTTAATTTACTTGCAAATTTAAAATTCAAAAATGAACTTTCTAAATTACATACTACATTCTGAGAAAAAAGCATGAATAATTATGATATTCAAGGATATATAATGCCTATGTTAGTCATTTGTTAAATGATCATTGAATTTTATTATAAAACTTTCTCTCCCTGCTTCATTTTAACCTGTGCCCAGGAAAATTCTTCTTTTCCACTTGCTTTGTCATCACTTGTATTAACAGGAAAATAACACACACATAACCTAAGCATTGTATGTTTTTGAGTTCTACAAAGGTATTCCAATAACATTCTCTCTTCAGAATTTTCAATTCAGTAGCATTCTGTTATAGTATGTTTTATACTTGCTTCCAGCTGGAAAAAAAAAATAGCAGAAAATATGTCACTTAATCTTTACCTACATCTTAAAAATCAGTTAAACTACAAAGTACTGAAGATAAATGTAATAATTTTGTAAATAAAGTTATGCAAGTTTTAGAAATTACTCAGATATTTCTAAGGCTAAAATACTATTTTGTGTATCAAATGTTGAAATGTTGCTTTACTCTGTGAATTATTGCTATTTCATATGATGCAATGCTCTGTCTTCATAGACATTCACACATAATTCAAGAGTGATACCTTAAATGATTTAATATGATTTTTTAGCAATTTTGCATCAACAGTATATTAAGGCCGGAATATGTTTGATATTATTATAATTTAAATGTCTTCATTGACGATGAAATCTAAAGCGTGAATAAGATAAAAGTAGCTTTGGATCTCAACTATTAGGATGCTTAATTTATTTCTATTGCTTTTTGGCACTGTTGAATTGATTCTATGTCATATGGCAAGTTATATTTGTATAGTTTTTATTTGGACATCGCAAAAACAGAAAAAATACAAAACAGCTACCTGGAAGCTGCTATTATAAATGAATGGTGATGCTTTATTTCAAATGCATTCTATTTAATGTCATTCACTTTTAATCATATATATGTCATAGTAGTCCATCATAAGTATACTGATAACAGAACTATCTTGACAATCTAATATATATGCAAATGTTCATTTATGTGTGTGTATTGTGGTTATAAAATGCACTAGACGCACTTGGGAGGAAGAGGCAGGTGGATTTCTGAGTTCGAAGCCAGCCTGGTCTACAGAGTGAGTTCCAGGACAGCCAAGGGCTACACAGAGAAACCCTGTCTCGAAAAAAAATGCACTAGACTTAGTTCAATAAATGATGCTCCTTTAAAAATTGTACTTGTATTTACTGCATTGTGTTGTTTTAGTCAAAATAAGTTTGCTGAATCTCACCACCATAAGCAGTAAATCACACTCACATGAAATATTAGGCTAAAAAAAAAGAATATTCCAGTTGTGGAGATATGGAGAAAAGCTCTCCAATATTTTGCTCCTCTATGAAATTCATTTCTACTTAACTTGGTAGAAAGAGATATTAGCTTACAATATTTTGTGCAATTGGTAGATCTTTCCTTCTTGATAATCACTCAAGCACTTCTGTTTGTAGCGTCTCCACAGGATGGTATATTCACACACTATGTAAGCAAACACTATGTATTTTCATAGAGTGAATACTTTACAGTTCTAGATTCATATTTTATCTGAAGATGTGAGTTACTGACTCAGCCTTCTGAGCTCTAGTACTTGAATAAATGTAGTTTTGTTCCTGGCCTACAATCTTACTTCCAAACACATTGTAACCTCTGAATTGCCATATCTTCAAATCAATGGTCTTTTCTGCTAATCAACAGCATTATTTATGTGTATTTTTCCTTTGTTCATAGTTATATATTGCTCTGGAAGTTTGCTTTTATAATTGAAGACCATATTCTACTTGATTTTTCAAAAACTGTTTTTAACATTTCTTTAATTTTCTTACACAAACATTTTACCTATTTTCTGTCCACTCATTTTTACAGGTCTATCTATGTATATCTATCTATGTATCTATCTGTCTACTATCTATCTATCATCTATCTACCTACCTACATATCTATCAACCTATCTATCTAATTATCTATCATCAGTCTATCTACCTATTTATCTAATTATCTATCTGTATTTCTCATCATTTATCTTTATACTTTCTTACTTTGTTTCCTCCTTTCTTTTTGTCTTTCTTTCACTTATCTTTTCATTTATCTATCTACATCAACCTATTATCTTTCTTTTTTTACTTATCCTTTTATCATCTATTTACCATTTATTATTTAGGTAACTCATATTTATTTTATTGAAAATATATTTATTTCTCATATAATATATCCTAATTATATTTTTCTTTCCCTTTACTTCTCCTAGTTCCTCTCCAAATCCTCTTTCCTCCAGATCTACTGTCTTTCTGGATCTCATTAAAAAAGAATAGTCTTCTAAGAGTTAACAACCAAACAAAACAAAATAAAATGTCGTCCCTGTACATGCTGCAGTCTCTGTGAATTCATTTGCACCTTTCTTAGCTGGTTCAAAAGGTCTCGTTCTTCTGGTACCCTCCATTCCCTCTGGCTCTTAGGAAATATCTGCCTGTCCTTCATTAGGATTCCCTGAGCTTTAAGAGAATGGTATTGTAGAGAGCTTCAGCTTAGAATTTCTTTCCACATAAGGTCTGGATGAGGGTCTCAGCATCTGTTCCCATCTGCTGGCAGAGACAGCCTCTCTGATAATGACTGGATAAGGCACTGATCTATGGTCATGTGTTTTTAAAATACAAACATTCCCCGTGTGTTTTTCTCTGCTTTTAAATCAATTGTTCGTTATTCTCTACTCACATGCTCTAAAATAATCACTTCATAACTATTCTTATTAATGAGAACTATTCACTTGCCAAAAAGGGAAGGCATTCTTGAAATGTCAAACAGCAAGCCAGCTACACTGAAGAGCATAATAACTAAATGTTAGAACTAATAGCTGTACCAATATGAAGTTCAGTGTTTGCCTAATAGATCATCAAATTATCTTTATTCCATGCTTGTTTTCTACATGTGAAAATGCAGTAGACTATTTTAAATATTCTTCAGTTCTCAAGTATTCTCCCTCTCTTCAACCCTCGGCCCCTTTCCATTTTTTCCATTATTTTCAATGTCAAGTTTGAAGTTAAAACCTCCTGAATGCTAGACTTGTTATTGAATAAAACCATTAGTCTTATCAAATCTAATTATATAAGTGCATTCTATTACATGTATGTGAACTTGTGTCTCCTATGATTTTATCCCAGCATTTCTAAGTTTAATATCTTAATAATTCTTTTACTATTGTCAACAAAGTTATTTTCAAGAAAATATTGACATTTGAATAGGGAATTTTGCTATCTTAGATTTTAAAGTAACTCAAAAATTTTTAAAAATTCTTTCTAATGTGGTACCTATAAATTTAGAAAATATCAGTAAAATACAAAAATTTGATGTTGAAAGTACATACATTATCTTGTTTAGTGCAAGCATTTCCACCAAATAAAGTGCTGAGCAAAATAGGCATTTGGTAAGTTTTTCTTTTATCTTCTAATATTTGTTAAAATTCATTTATGGTGGTCAGCTTGAGTTTTCCATGTGGATAGTGCAGCTTGCTTTGCAGAGCTATTCTGGAGTACAGACCTTCTATTTGTTTGAGATTTGTTAATGTTCCCAGAGTCAATACAAGAAAAAAATTGCTGTGCTTGTGATTTTTAAATCAAAAACTGCTGGCATTGAAAAATGAAGAACAAACTCTTTCATCTGGCAAGTACCTAGCAGCATTGAACTATTAACAGAAAATCATTCTGAAGCAAGCTTACTCTCCTAAGGTGTGATCTGTTTCCTAAGATAATGTTCAAAATATATAGTACATTTCCAAAAAATAAAAAGGAAGTGAACTTGTTTTTCTAAATAGCCAATCCTTCTTTACAACCAACTATATGAAAGTAGAAGGGATTTGCTAAACACAATTATGTATATTTTTGTAACAATTGACTTTTGCCTTGAAATTCAGAAATTATTAAAATTATTTTAGGTGTGGTTTTGTTCAGTGATGTCATATGTTTTATTCCATGAGTTTAAATGCGATGCTATCTATTTAGGATAAAAAATACAATTGTATTTTACTTGTTAAGAATATGATAATGATCAAATAACATGAAGATTTTTAAGAGGTTTTGTGTGTTGTGTGAGAGTGTGTGTGTGTGTGTGTGTGTGTGTGTGTGTGTAATGGTAAATTTAGGCATTACTATCTCTTCTATGCCACCACATTTAGTGCAATGTATTCTGACTGACACCTGTGGACCTCAATCAACTGAACTACAAGTCCATTAAATGACTTAATTTTGTGACTCCAACTGTGAGATATATTTACCACTACACTGACAAGAACCATAGATAATGAATGCAGCTGGAAATACAAGTTACTAAGTGGGAAAGCACATTATCTGTGGTGAATGATGTTGATGTAGACAAAACCTGAGAAGGTGGAATGCTCTGTCAGAACTAACAGATACAAATAGCTAAGAGAAATGGATCATAATTTGTCATGATACTGACTGACTTTAAGAATTATTGAGGCTAATGTCTATTAATCACTAGTTTTAAATAGTTTATTCAGCATATTTTTGAAATGCAGAACCACAAAACATTGACCATTTTAGATTTACATCTTAATAAAAGCAATCATGGCTATGTTTGATATGGCCTGCCCAATTTCTACTCATTTAGTAGATAAAGTTGTTTTCCAGTAGACTCATTACAGGAGTACAAATATATTATAACTCATATCTAATGTTTCAGACTGATCAATTTATCAATTATATACAAAATGGATTTGCAAACCATTTTACAATTTATAATATAAACCAAAATTGTTCATTTATTCATTCATTTTTACTGAAGTGTTACTTTATGTCAGAAAACTGTATGTGAGTCGTGGCTAAAAAAATGTATTAAATTATTTAATTTGAGTAATAAGTTATTATGAAAAGCAATAATGAAAACACCCCCACCCAAAAGAATAATGAAAAATTTGGTACAACAAAAAAACCATAATTTTGTGCATATATGAATTCAACCAGAAATAATTATAGACAAGAAAATTTGATGACTCTTCAACACTAACTCTTCATTAGTAATTTCATAATATAAATGAAATTTTATTTGGGTAAATTAATTTAAAAATGTTCCCAATACATTTGTTCTAGAATTTTAGCAATGTTCATCAATTTTTACCACAAAGTCTATAAGATATATAATTTACTTTAATTTATTTGGCATTATAATTGCTATTTGGGAAGTTAAATAAAATCACAGCAGCTAATAAATGCAAATTCTATATTCAAAGAAAAATATGACGATTAATTATTATAAAATCCTTTCAATAAATTAGAGAAGCTAAAGAAACGGGGAAAATTGATCAGCATAAATATTTAGAAAAACTCTAAAATAAGCATCCATTATAATCCTTTTACTCTAATAATTATAAGAATATGGGGAAATGTGAATTCTATTGCATAAATATTAACTGCATAAAATATACAATTTGAGTTTATAAAAAAGTAGTTGGGCTAGCTTGTCTGGCCTCAGTGAGAGAGGATGCTTAGTCTAACTGTGATTTGATATACCAGGATGGGTTGGTACCCATAGAGTTGCTTCCTCTTATCTGAAGAGAAGAGGTAGGGGAGATGGGTATGTGAGGTTGGGACTAGGACAAGAGGAAGGGGGGGCTGCAACTGGAATGTAAATTGAATACATTAAAATGAAAGCAAAATAAAAACAAGCAGACAAACACAAAAATGTATGGATACTAAACTATTAAATGAGTATTTACTTGATTCATGGTTTCAAAGAAAGAATGAAATAGTTTTATATTTGCTATGCATTCATGTAATATGTATTATGTATACATATATACATGTTTTATATATGTATCCATATGCGTGTTACTTATTCATGCTAAATTATGGCACAATTGCTGACAATTTTTCCTGAGCAAGGGATAAAGAACTGCAAAACCTTGCATCTGCACCACTGGTCAGCATGCTAAACATTTTCTAATTCTTTAAATGATCTTAGTAACATATATTTCTCATAGCTGATTTACAGACCATAGTGAATGTTTAGTCAATATTTGTATTTGTTTTCTAGGATTTCTTGTTTGGTTGGTTTGTTTTGAGACAAGGTTTCTCTGTTTTAGCTCTGGCTGTCCTGGAACTCTCTCTTAGACCAATCTGAGCTCAATCTCAATGCAATTCACCTGCCTTCTTCTTCTGAGTGCTGGGATTAATGGCCTGTGCCACCATTTCCTGGGGTTCTAGATATATTTTTAATATGTTGAAATACTTGATAGAGTGATACCTTTGCCTCTTTCTGTATTAGAGAAGCAATACCAAGAATAAAAGCCTAAAATCATCAAAATGTTTATACCTGCTGGTTTATCATTTGTAAAATGTTTAAATAGTACACACAATCATTTCCTTCACATAAAGAGCACAAATAGAGATGTGAGAACAAGGAAACTAAATTGATTATAAAATTTGCTAAAGTTTAAATGTATAAATAGTTAGTTGCAAAACATTTATGCTGCATTATATAAAACAAGAAGACTGAGTCATAAATAGTTAAATAACTTCTTGCATTTGATGTAGATAATGAAAAATGTCACAGGTCCAGTTGATGCTTATTTTGTGATCTTACTGGGAAAAGCATATTGAAGGACCCTAAAATATGACTTTGAAATTCTCAGCGACTCATCTTGCCTGCAAATGTCTGCTGTTTGTATTCATTGTCAGAATGATATCTTGATATTGTTATTATCTTCATGTTAACATATAAATACAAATAACATCTAAATCATTTATATCAATGAAATTTGTCCTACGAAGGTAAACTATTTTTTCCTGTATTCAGTTTAAGTGTCCATGATTAATATTATGATATAAAGTATCCTAATTAAACAATCTCATCTGTTATCATAGTTTACCTACTTAAATTTTTATACATTTAAATTAGTTAGTCATTTAAGGAGCCACATGCAACTCTATATTATAAATGATCCAGTATTCTTGCTTACCACTTGATCTAATTAATTTATATATATATATATATATATATATATATATATATATAATATTTCATGCTATTTGTAAATGAGTAACAAAATCAAAAGTAAAGTGATTAATAATATAATCAAATATAATAAATAAGTGTATATACTAATAAAAATAAAAAATAATTTTATTTAAAATTTTTAATTAAAAATTTGAAAATTGGACTTGAAAAGGACATCCCAAGATGATAAAAGCACTCCAAGCCTTGGTGAAATATGCATCTGCAGTCTTTAACATTGTTTCCATATTGTAAGTTTTCTGGGAAGAAACATAATTAGTAAATTATAACTTTCTGACCAGCAACAGGATGTGATTTTGCCTAATAAGTCTTGATCTGAAGAAATAATCCCAACTTCCCTTATTAAATTGGCCACTATGTGTACCTTCACACCATCCACCCAATAGGTAATTTCAAATCTGAACTTCTGAACTAAGAAGCTCACATTAATTCCCAATGCTTTACCAAAACTGAGTATCATACAGAACACAAGAGAAAATCATCAAATTCCCAAGACACGTAGACAGTTCTTTAGAAAATACTTGTCGATAATTAATAATTCTCATGACACCTTCATGTGTCCATGTTGAAGCCAACCAGTGGTTTAGTGTCTATGTCTCTACGAATTTTCTTAGTTTATAAATTGATTCCAGAAATTTATACAGTACCATGTTTTACTAGTGGTTAATGTAGTTAAATATTTCTGGTCTTCATACAGGAGTTGTTAAAACCAGGGCTTTTCTTTTACACTATTTGTTAGTATCTGTAGCATGTTATCCTATCAAAAGTATACTTAGTAACTTTACAGTTTATGAAGAAATAGATAGCAAAATATAATTTCACATCTTTAAATATGTTAAGGGTAGTTTTGCATTATCATATATAGTTTATTAGAAATTTTCTTTTCTAAGCCAAGAACTAACAAACATTAATATCTCTAAACAATTTTATTAATTATAATTGTGAAAAGCTATTGACTGAAGTGTGAATAGTCTCTGATTCTATGAGATTTTGTTAGTGTAAAAGAATTAATATTACATTCAGCTTTTCATACAGTTGAGGGAACTTAAAATACCCTTAAATAATAATGATAATTATTATTTTATATAATATTTTATGAGACATTTGGAATTTTAAATGAAAAAAAAAATCCAATAGTTTAAGAATATGTTTAAACTAGTACCAAATACTACTCCTGCTTCCTCTACTTGATATTTTCTGTCAACAAAGAAAAACAAACAAACAAAAATCAACCCAAAATTAAAAAAACAAAAATATTCACAGAAAAACATGGAGTCTGTTTTTTGTTAGCTAACTACTCTTGGGCATGAAGCCTGGCCTAGAAAATTATTTCTGCTGTCACACCATTGGAGAAAAAGATTTTCTTTCGCACAGCAACAATTACTGCAAATATCTTCATGATTAGGTGTTGGACTTGATGCCTATCTCCCCTTCCTCATGGTGGGATTTTGTGTGGCTTGAACTTTTACAGGTCATGTGTGTCTTTCCACACTCTCTTTGAATCTATAAGTACATTGGCCTTGTTGTATTTGGAAGATATTATTTCCTTAGAATAATCCACTACTTCTGCTCATATAATCTTTCTGCCTTCTTCCACAACGATTCATTAGGCTGTAGGAGAAATGTATGTTTAAGTCATACCATTTAGTGTTGAGTATTCCATCTCTCACTCTCTGTACATTGATCATTTTTGAGTCTCTATGCTATATATCATTTATGACAAGAAAAATATTCTCTTATGAATATCAAGAGAGGATTTGATCTTTTGGTATAACAATATGAAACATATTTCATTTGGTTGCTATGTTCCTTTAGCAAAATAATAATATTAGGCACTCCCATAGACCCATGACCTATCTAGTCTCAGGTTCCTTGACAATTTAACAATATTAAGTAAGAATTTCAGCTAATGGTGTGAACATTAAGCATGTATGTCACTTTTATTTCCTCTGATGAAATGATGAGATGAGAGTTGAACCCATGTTGTGCAGACATAAGCTTCTGCTTAGCATACAATATTTCTTTCTTTGTTCTAAATGTCTTTAGAACTAGGCATCAAAGCTTCTGGCCTCCATCCAATCTAATTTTCAATGCTGACTGATACAATATGGCATCTCTTGGTTTCTGACCAAATTGCTCTGCCTGGTCTCATACTAACTTTAAAAATACATTTTAATCTTCTGGCTCTGGCTCCTTTAGAAACTTGCCATGTTTAAAGCTAAGTGACATATAAGATTCTCTGGTTCAATTAGTCTTCACCGTGTCTAGTTTGTTCCCTCTGTAACTTGTTTCTCTAAAACTGCCACAGCAAAACTGCCATACACACACACATCACTTTTCTCTCCCTGGTGCTTTTAGTTAGCTATTAAAAACAACAATTTCATGAAATTCACAGGCAAATGAATGGAGCTCGAAAATATCATCATGATTGAGGTAACACAGACACAAAAGAACACATATGGTATGAACTTACTGATAAGTGGATATTAGACCAAAAGCTCAGAATACCCAAGGAACAATTCACAGACTACATGAAGCTCAAGAAGAAGGAAGACAGAAGTGTAGATGTTTCAATCCAACATAGAATGGGAAACAAAATAATCACAGGAGGAAGAGGGACAGAGGAACCTGGGAGGGAGAGAAGATGGGGGAGGGAAAAGGGGAGTAGGAAAAGGTATTGGAAGGGACAGGAGAGAAGTACAGAGGGTCAGAAAATTGAATAGAAACATATCAGTGGGGGATGTGGAACTGGAGTTAGCCACTAGAAAGTCACAGACTACAGGGAAGGGAGAGGCTCCCAGGAGCCAATGGTGATGCCTTTAGCTGAAATACACAACAAAGGGGAGCTAGAACCTCCTATAGAGACCACCTCCAGTAGATAGGCATGGCCCCCCAGTTGAAGAATGATCGTAATAACGGAGTTCAAAATTTTTAACCCAAAAATATTTTTGTCCAAAGGATATGTCTTATGGACAGGGATATAAAAATAAAACAAAGGATAGGGACAAAAAATAAAACAGAGACAGAAAGAAAGGCCTCCCAAAGACGGTACTACCTAGGGATCCATCCCATCTGCAGACAACAAACTGCCACACTATTCCTGACACCAAGAAGCGCTTGCTGACAAGAACTTGAGATGGCTGTTCCCTAAGAGGTTATATCAGCCATGACCGATACAGATGCTCGTAGTCCACCATCAGACTGAGCCTGAGACCTCAATGAAAGAGCTAGGGGAAGAACTGAAGGAGCAGAACGGGATTGCAACCCCTAGGGAAAAACAGTATAAACTAAATGGACCACCCAGAGTTCCCAGAAACTAAACTACCAACTAAAGAGTATCCATGGAGAGAGCCATGGCTACAGATACATATGTGGCCAAGGATGGCCTTATCTGACATCAATGGGAGGGGAGGCGCTTAGTTCTGTGGAGGCTTAATGCCCCAGAGTAAGGTGTTACTAGAGGGGTGAGACAGGATTGGGTGAGTAGGAGGTGGAGCACCCTCATAGAGGCAAAGGGAAGGAGGGAGAGGGGAGATAATATGGGCGTTTGTGGAGGAGTAATAAGGAAGGGGATATCATTTGAAATGTAAATAAATAAAATGATATTTTTTTAAAACGGATGTTTCTCTTCTCTGTGCTATTGTCTCGAGAGTTGGGTATGTCATAGCTCTGACTCATTCTGTCAAATCTTTCTCTGATCCACCACTTTGCCCCTCAATTGAACATCACTTTCAAACATGGCTGCTTCGTTTTACAAACTAACCTTACCTTCATTGTTATGGATTAAATGTATGTACTAAGGGAATGTCTGAATTCCAGCAAGATCATACTGTAATCTAGGGCATGACTGTAATCTGGCCAATCTGTATCTTTGGATATGATCCCCTGCAAGAGGAGCTATGTTGGTGGATTAATATTTCCGTATAATTAAATGTAATTTTAAATGGTCATTGATTATTCTATTAACATTTGTGTCACTGCTAAAATAGTATGTCTTGTAGGCAGATAGCATCTATAATTTGCTGTGTTTTTAAAGCTAAGTGATATAGATGATTACTTTGTTGCTCAGATAGTCAATATAGTACTTGGACCATTAGCAATTGCTAGTTGAGGTGAGATATGTGTTGTCTTTATCAATAGGGTTTTACTACCAGGCTATAGAAGGCTATTGGTAGCACTGGCAATAGCCAATAATGTTTGAGGTGGCTCTCTAGGGTCTAATGGCCAGTGACTCAAAAGAACGTAAGTAATTTATGTTAATGGGATTTTATTTGGTCTCATATGAAGTCTAACTGAAGCATTGTCTATAGGATAACTCCATTTAAATTCATTTTATTAGTACATGTTTAATAAAGCTTCCATAATAGTAAGTATTTACATAATTTTTCAAGATGCCTTTAGTTAGGATTTCAATTTGTACTAGGAAATAGCATCCTTATAAATGTTATAATGTATCCCTTAAGCAAAGTGTCAGGCTCAGGTATGGACTAAAATTATTAAGTGTACCTTCCAATACATATATCTTTTTCATCCCATTTATCAGAGATTTTTATGTTACCATATCTACAGAGAAAATATAGTTAACGAATTGTAACTTCCAGAATTTTGTCTGTAAAATCCAAAGGTAATTTCATGGCTATGACATACTATTTTTCCTTTCTTTGAATTGTAACCATAAGTTTTTACTGAGAGTTACTGGAAACATTAGAAGAAGTTGCTTTATTCCTGTAATCCTTGCTTTCACTGTGTGATAATTTGAGGAATCTCTCATATTCTTCTAAACACGAGTAGTCTCTCTTCATTAATTTTAATGTTAAAATGTGTTCAAATAGACACATTATGTAGCCCACATTTTATCTAGATAGCCGAAGTCCCTACTGATGTAGTCTATTACATAAAAGGTATGAGTGGATTAACTTGCCATAATAAACCACTGCATTACTTTAAAATGGAACAAGAGAATAAGAATAGTAATAATAGCAATCAATATAATAGCTATTACATTATGTGTTATATAATACAATACATATTAGTGGCATATGTGAAAATTGTATACATCCTTTCTAAACACTCGACATTTTCAAAGACAATATTGTTGTGCTCAATAGGAAATGAATAAATTATTTTGAGGCAAGTATGGAGTTTCAAAGTAAATCTATAAAACAAGACAAACACGTCGAAATCACTACATTTAATTCTAGTGGTAAATTAAAAAAGAAGAAAATAAATTTCTATTGAAATCCAGAGATGATACAATTTTGTAAAAGTTAATATTTGTATTCTTTTTTAATCTTTTATGTGATGCTTTTAAAATAGAAGTCAAAAACTTCATAGTAATGAACCTCATTTTCTCCACAGTATGTTCTAATTTTGTTCATTAAAATCCAGTGTAACTATGTTTCTTCTGCCTAATGAGCAAATTTCCTATATCAATGGACCTGCAAAGCAATTTATAAACAAATGTTTCATGTTTATTTTTGGTTATCATCTTTTCAATATTATTTTTTTTTATTTTTCACATTTTATTTACATTTCACTTTTCCCCTTTCCTTTTCAATATTCAGTATCACCATGTACAAGAAAATGGATGTGTCTGTAAAATAGATCTGGCTTGTTAAGGTTGGAAGTATGTGGGGCAATGATCTGCGACAAGCAGTCTGGCACCTGGTTGAGCACAGGCTTAAAAATCTGGGAGACCCAGTGGAATCCGCAAGGGATTGGAAACTTTATGCCAACACTCCCAGGAGGCTTTTGGCTCCAGTCATGGTCACATACCACCCCTCCTCAGGTAGAGGCATGGCCATGCCCCAGGTAGAGGAGTGACCACACAGCCCCAAGTCATCCCATATTAATGAGACACCTAGAAGCTTAGACACGCCCCTTCCCAGTTACTATATCTACCTCACCTCTCTCAGAGGGGCTAGGGTACAATTCCATCCATACTATTCTCCACACGATGAAAATAAACACCTTAGAATTATGGACTGTATCTTCATCTGGACCTTCCATGGGAATCGAGGGATCCTGCCCTTGATTAAGGACCCACGTCTAATCTCTCAGCAAGGGCTTCCCAGTGCTCCCAGACAGTAACCATTTACCCAAGCCTAAGCAGCTAGCCCTGCACCCCAAGCTGCCAAGACCCAGTCAGGTGGGAACCCCAACTGCGCTCTAGCTAGCCCTTCTGTGGCACCCAGCAGCTACTGCGGTGCCCAGGGCTAGAGAGCCAATGGAGATGGCTGCTGAGCATTCCCTGGAATGGCCCCCTCCCCCACCCATGGGCAGAGCCCATAAAGACTTCCCACAGACCCCACCTGCTCATCGGACTGTGTGGGAAGACACACTGCCACTTCTCACGTGTCTCCTGTCCCACACAGAGAAGCAGCGCCCAGGACAGACACGTGGTGCTTCTTACTCCCATGCCAGGTTTTTTCCCACAGAAGTGGGCAACAACATTCTGTGTGGAAAGGACTGAACTAAATAAAAAGGAGAGAGGCATCTCAGCATCATCCTTTCATGGGATAAAAAGCCTCTTCCTCCTACTATCATCTTTTCTGACAATATGGAGTATATTCTCTGAGGCTGTAAAACTTGTTTTTTCCTGGAATTTGTAGTTTTAAAGAGACAAATAAAAAATTTGTTTGAGTTTTACTTTCCTATGAAAATGTACTTTCTTATAAATATTTATGTATAATTTTATGAGACTAGTATGCAGAAAATAGAACGTAATAAATCAAGACAAATTATAAAATTATAGACTTATTTAACTCTTAAAATAAACAACTATTAGACACTCTGTAAAATGAAAATCTGTCAAACACTGAGGTCATTTTAAACATATGTGTGTATAAAACATATTTAGTAGTAAAGGATGAAAAATAATTAGACATTGTATTACATATTTTAAAACAAGTGTTACTGAGCTAAGCCAAACTAATCATGTTTTTATAAAAACTAAAATATGCTTAATTAAACTGAACTGATGATTAAATCTAACTCAAACATGCATGCAGTTTAATTTATCTATGTATATATTCAAATATGAGTACAATTTACTAATTACATGTATCCTTATACATAATAGTTTTATTAATGCACACATGCACACACACATGTACACAAACATTAAGAGCCACTCTGAGTGCCTTTTTAGGAAATAACTCAATGTGCTAGAGTAAGGCAAGGCTTTTAACTCAATGACTGCTGTCAATCACTACACAAATTCACATTTACCTCTGAGAATTCTAACATGATGAAGCGCAAGGTAGCTGTGTGGGTCTTAGCCATTTTTATTCTCTGGATTTTTTCATTGTATTATACTTTCAAATTTTATTTTTCGTGAAAAGAATGAGAAAATAGATTTATGTGTATATATTTAGAATTTGGAGAATGGACAAATTTGACAGCTCACATAAGCCACCGAGACTGCCTTAAATAGCCATTAAAGTCATAAGTATTTACAAAGCTGTTAGTCATTCTTGCAAATAAGATTTTTCAGTTTGATTGAAAACACCAGTTTCTTCCTACAAAAGTCTATACTTCAGAAATAATGGATTTGGCAGATCATACAGATTTTATGATATAAACTGGGCATAGTCATAGTCTATTTTATTCATCATTTTTTTAGGGAATATAATTATGAAAAGTACTATTTATAGAAAAATCTAATTAAATTAATATTTTGCCTAAAATTTTAAATATATATATATGAAGAATTAGAGAATAAAATTATCTATATATCAAAATGGAACAGCCACAAAGAATTTCCCTATAGTTACGTAAATCAAAATGGCAAAGTATATTTCCTCAAACTTTCTGAATTATTTCATCCTAGCTAAGACCCAGAATGATGAAGTTTAGCCCCAAAGGTATTCAGTGGAAAAGCTATAAGCCATGGAAAATGGAGCTTAAATTCAAAGTGCCGTCTCAGAGAGCATAATAAAAATAGATTTTCAGTCTGCTCCAAACACAAATAGTAATGCCATAAAATATGAAATATTGGGAGTATGGTATTGCCATCTTTAATTTTTATGGTAGAGTTTTTCTCAGATCTTCTCTATGCTAGAAAATAGCCTTATATCCTATGAAAGTCGTCAACTTTTTCCACAGACCTAGGAACTTGGGGGAAGTCTCATAATTGAAAACAGAATATTTGAAGATTTGTCATCCAAAATAACTTAAAATTTGTTACTGGAAATCATTATTAAATAGTTGTTTAAATAAATAATTTTATCAGAATATAATCAACAAAGATAGATACTGGAGGATCCTGATTGGTGTGGCTTTTGTCAGCTCATTTTTACCAATCAAATTAACTGGATTTTGAAAGGCTCTGCCATATGGGGATCAATAATTCAAAATTTCATTCTATTGCATGATCTAGGTTCATATATTTGGGTACTTAGAACTAGGTTAGGAAGTGGGATTGCAACTATCAGTAAGAAGTATATTCAGAAATTAAGCTCTATTTGTTGAAAGGTTGTTGTCAGAGATTATAATCAGTAAAATATTGGATTTATTACATTATGTTTCTTGTGCTCAGTTGTGTATGTACTCTTACCTTTTTTGTTCATGGACATACATGTATACATTCATCTATATTGTATGTGTGTGTGTATGAGTGTGTGTGTTTTCCTTTTACATTATCCTATTATTTGCTTTTGAATATTATACATTTTAAACGAGCTTCATCTGCCCACAGGCTACATTATTGATATTGAATCAACTGTTGTTTTTTATTCTGCATTCATCTAGCTCCATTTTTTCCTGCCATCTACTTTAATAACATACAATAAACATGGGTCACATTAGTATTAAGAGGCATCAATAAACATCTACAATTAGAAACAAAAATAAAAAAGAAACAAGCATTGCCGAGTTTCCAAGGCTTCAAACTATCATGATTCAAAATATCAATAATAAAAGCTCTACCACTCAGTTTATTGTACATCTATACGTGTGTGTGTGTGTGTGTGTGTGTGTGTGTGTGTGTGTGTACAAATACACAGTTAGGGGTTAAACTGTTTGCTTCTCTGGAAGAACCATTTTTAAATGTGTGTCAATGAAGTAGGTTAGTAAATTCCAAATGCATGCCAGAAATTAATTTATAATCTTGTAGTCCATCAAAAATAGCAGTGAGGAACATGGTGCCTAAAAGGGGCATTACCTGTTGCCAGGCAGGACTCCCAGTGGAGAGATAAGGATAGAAACCACCCACAAAACCTTCAACCCAAAATATGTCCTGTCTACAAACTGTGTAAGGACAAAGATGGAATAGAGATGCAGGGAATGTCCAACAAATGACTGCCCAAATTGAGACTCATCCCATAGGCAGAAAGCCATTCCTGACACTGCAAATGATAGTCTGTTATACTTGTAGACAAGAGCCTAGCATGACTGTCCTCTGAGAGGCTCCACCCAGCAGCCAATGTAAACAGATACAGAAACTTACAGCCAAACATTATAAACTCATAATGTCAGTGATTGAGACCAAAATCACACTTTTGAATTTCACTAAATATGAGTAATTTGATTTTCCACAAATGATTCTGCAATGAGAAGCAGAGTCAAAATGGATATGCTCCTGAGAGGTGGCTCAGTAGCTCATAGCAATGTGTTTGGTTATTTTTTCCCTGAGCCCTGGATTTGATATGCAGTACTCGCATGATGGCTTGTAATTGTTTTTAAAATACTGTGATACTGTGAAAAAAATCCCTATAAAAACAAGTGGAACATTTAAAAATCATAACAAAAATAATAGTTATGATTCATCTGTAGGGAAGGAAAGTGTGAAATAATGGAAGGAATTTGCTCAGGTGAATAGGGAAGAAGCAGGAAACAGACCTCTGTTCTCTCTCTCTCTCTCTCTCTCTCTCTCTCTCCACCCTCCCCTCCCCATCTCTCTCCCTCCATTTCTTACTTCCCTTTTCCCTTTCTTTCTTTCTTTCTTTCTTTTTCTCTTTATGTAACATGAATACCAATGTGTGTCACATATAAGTGGCTGTAGTAAAAAGGTAACTGTTATATAAACATTTTGGAAACGGAATCTTTGATTTCAAAATGATGAAAGAAACTTCAAGTGAAGAATGGTGTTCTCCTGCAGGTGGGAGTAGTTGTAAATATTTCAATAAACAAGGCACTGGAGATGTAGCTATTGAGTCAATTATTTCAATGTGAATTGTGCCTTAAATATAAATGTTAATGTTTAAGAGTCTCATACTGTACCTTATGAGCTATTTGTGCAAAGTGTAACAGCCAAAATAAATGGAGGACACCATAAAATTAAAGTATTCAAATCACAAAGATCAACATGTTTATGAACTCTCAGAGACTGAGGCAGCATGCACATGCCCTGCATGAGTGTGCACCAGATTTGGTACTAGAACAGAAAGGGGTGACTGCCAAGAGACTAGAAAAAAATGCCAATTATACATCTGACAGAGAGTATCTAGATTATGAACATCAATTACGTAAATAACTCCAGTAAAACTATGAGTATAGTATTAAACAGAGAATTCTCAAATGCTGGAACAAAAATTCTTGAGAAACATCTTAAAATGTTAAACATCCTTAGGCAGTAGGGTAATATAAATTAAAATTATTTTAAGATTTCATTTTGTTCCAGTCAGAATAGCTAAAATTAATTTTAAAAAATGATACCTAATATGCAAAAAAATTATAGGGAAAGAGAAAAACTTACACATTGCTGGTGGGAGCACATATTTGTAAAGCCTCTGTGATAATCAATGTGGAAGTATCTTACAGAGATGGAAACGGAGAAGAACCTGAGGAAAAGAAGGTCCAGCGACAGGCCCAAAGTGTGATCCAGATGAAGGGGAGGTCCAAAGGCCTGACGCTATTACTGGGGCTATGGAGTGCTCATGAAAAGGAACCTTGCATGACTGCACTCCGGAAGACCCAACAAGCAGCTGAAAGAGTCAGATGCAGATATTTGCACCCAACCAATGGACAGAAGCTGCTGATCCCTGTGGTTGAATTAGGAAAAGGCTGAAGGAAGCATGGAAGAGGGCGACCCTGTAGGAGGACCAGCAGTCTCAATGTGGATCCCTGAGATATCTCAAACAGTGGACCACCAACCAGGCAGCATACACCAGCTGATATGAGACCCCCAACACATATACAACAGAAGACTGCCACATCTATGTTCAATCAGAGATGATGCACCCAACCCTCAAGAGACTTGAGGCTCCAGGGAATTTTGAGATCAGGTGGGCTACGGCATGGGGGTTGGGGACATCCAAGTGGAGACAGGGATGGGGGAGGAGGTATGTGATGTGGAACGGTCAGAACGTGGCTGGAATTAAAATCTGGAGTGTACAAAATTAATTAATTAATTAATTAATTAATTAAAACAATTTTAAAATACTCCCCCAAAAAGAACCTGACCATAACAGAGACTGCCCCACATTGGGATCCATTCCATCCACGAGCAGTAAACCCTGACACTATAGCTGATGCCAAGAACTGCCTGAAGACAGACAGGATCCCAGTAGAGCTGTCCTTGGAAAGGCTCTGCCAGCACCTGACAAGACAGATGCAGATACTCACAGACAACCATGGGACTGGGCCCAGGGACCCCAATGGAAGAGATAAGGAAGGACTGAAGGAGTTGAATGGTGTTGTAACCCCATAGGAAGAACAATACCAACTAAACAGACCCCTCAAAGATCTTAGGGAATAAATCCCCAACCAAAGAGTACACATGGGCTGCTCCATGGCTCCAGCTGCATAAGTAGCAGAGGACTGCCTTATCTGGCATAAATGGGAGGGGAGGTATTTAGTCCTGTGGAGGTTTGTTGCCCCAGTGAAGAGGAATGCTAAAGGAGTGAGGTGGGAGTAGGTGGGTGTGGGGGGCAAAGGAGAGGGAGGATGAGATGGGGAGTTTTTAGAGGGCAGACAGAGAACTGGGACAACATTTGAAATGTAAATAAATAGAATAATAGCAAACAAAAACCAAAACAAAAAACAAAAACAATAAAAACAAAAAAAGCTGACCATATATTTACCACAGAATCTTGCTACCCAATTCCTCGAAGCCAATGTCCAGTGACACATCTCCTCAAACAAGACCATGCTTCCAAATCCTACCCTAACTGTTCCACTAACCGTGGACCAAGGATTCAAGTATATAAACCTGAAGGGATCATTTGAGCAATAACATGTAGCTAGTAAGGGGTGACCTTCATTAATGGACAACCATGGGTCTTCAAGTCTAGGAAAATAGAAAATATTGACATAATAGGCTGTGGTGATTCGAATGAGAATAACTCCATATGCTCGTATATTTGGATACTTGCTCTTCAGTACGTGGAACTGCTCAGGAAGAATCTGGAGGTATGATTTTGTTAATGGTGGTGTGTTACTAGATGTGGGTTTTGAAATTTGAATATCCAAAGGCATACCATGTCTCCCCACTCCCCAGTTCTCAGCCTTGTACATATGGATCAGATACAAGCTCGTTGCTAGATCACCAGTTTCATAACTGCATGTTTGACACACAGTTCCCATTCATTGTGTTAATAAAATCACTCTGAAGTGAAAGGAAGCTCCTTATTAAATATCTGTTTTATAAGTTGCTTCCTAAAATATATGCATATATAAAAATAATTTAAATAGAGCTACCATAAAATAGGAGAGACAATGTCCAACTAGACACAACATGCTAACAAATAAAACCTTCAGTAGGCAAAATTGGTTATATCTATTTGAGTCATTGGTTAAAGTGTATCTATAGAACCCCCACTTCTAAACTCTATAGGCCAATCATAATGCTCTTGGTTCTAAATTTAATATCTTCTGCTTGAAAATGTAAACCAAAAAAATACATTAAAAGCTCTTGGATTACATACACAATTAATTTTTTGGAGTTATACATAAAATTAAAAATATTTTCTATATTAATACACATATAATTTTTGTAAATTACATTTTTAATTTAGAATGTTCAGTGTGACTGTGTTTTGGTATATGCACCTCCAAGTCATTTACTAAACATCACATGCTGCACACTGTGAACTGATGCTTGACCAACTGGGTATATTTCATTGAAAATATCTGCTGGACATGTTAAAGGTTAAATGACTATTTTGAATGTCATTACAAAAATATTTTCAGAGAATGTAGACTATTTCATAGCTTATATAACCTGGGATACAGGCTGGAATGTATATTACTAAACTACAAGGTGGCATTCTCACAATCTGACACAATCCCTGTTTGATTTTAAGTGTTGGCTTTGAATCCATACAATTGTTACTTCTACTGAAGCCAGTAAAACTGTTTCAAAATGTTTCAGTTGCTGAAATGTTTATACTTGCATTAATAGCTGTTCACCCTAGCCTTGAGGAATTATAGGAAATATTATTTGTTTCTTCTTACTTCATACCTAAATATCTGCTTAAGGTAATTTTGTTTCAATACCATTTTGAAACATGTCCTTGTATTCCTTTATATAGGCTGAAAGCAATGAAGCATTGAAATGCTCTGCCCATCCTATTAATAGGCTTCCTACACTAGCAGAAATTTTCATGGCCACTTCTAGTTCTTAGAGAATGCTATAACATAAGATGTTTGAAAAGCAAATAAAGCAAAATCTTTTTGCTTTGATGGGAGATTTAGTTTCAATACCAAATTCCTTATGGTGATTTAGCAGTTTTACTTTCTCAAGCCATCAAATAAAGTAATGTATAACATTAAATATACTTTCAATTAGAGTATAACAATTACATGAAAGCATATTTTAAAAAACTACTCCAGTGCTTTAATAATTCAAAATTATATGAAATAAATATATATAAAATTCTGAATCTTTTCATCAAGTTAAAGCCTGGTTTGGGGAAATTTATTTCTGTAAGGCACATCAGTCAGTCATCTACTACCATAAATTCTCAAATCTTCATGCAACAATACTAACATATATATGAGGTCTTAAGTTAATACTATAATATGAAATGTATTTTAGCATTACATGTTGGATTGTATCTATAATAAGAATTCAAAACTAATCAAACTGTAGTAAACTTTGCTGGATATGATGAGTACTGAATTAATTATACTGTCTAATTGGAGACTAGAAATGTATACAAATTATAACTTACAGAAGAGTTCTTTCCTATGTTTGGTTTACATTCTCCCTAGTAAAAATGCTCTTTATGTTTGATATTAATTAAATTTATTTGTATAGCACAGAAATTTTAATGTATTATTTGCTTTAAATTTTCTATCAGAATATATTAAATTTAGAACCAACAGAATTATGAACAGCCTATACAGTTTGGGAGGAGGTTTAAAGGAAATACTTTGATCAATGACTCAAATCAATATAACCTATTTTTCCTATTGTGGGTTTTATTTACTAGTGAGTGCATTTAATTGTATAATGTTTCTCTTATTTTATGACAGCTACATTTAAATTTGCTTTCTATATTCATAAATGTTAGAAAACACACACACACACATCACCACATATACACCTCCTGTCTCCTGTCCAAGGGTCATTCATTATGAATGGAAAATCTAAGCTTTCTCCCAAGTTCAGAATAATTATAGAAAACACTTTCTATAGACTCCCCAGTCTAGGCTAACTAACACAGTAACTGTAATTTGAGGATAAATTTGGAATCTATTTGCCTTATACTGGGGAAGTGTTGACAATGAGGACATGCTGGAAATAAAATACATTGTCTTTTACAAAGTACACAAAGAAACAGAGATAGATATGAAGATGAATAAGTAACAAATCCTCTACTAGGCAGACAGTTACATACACAAGCAAACATCATTTACATCATAGAACTATCAATTTGCCTAAAAAGCAACATTTCCTGATAATAAAGATTATTAATAAACTCTAGGACAGAATGTCTAATACCTTATTTTAAACTAACTCAATTTGTTGGAAAGAAGACTTCAATAGTCCAAGAAACTTCAATAAGAAAATGTAATTCCTTTTAGAAACAGCAAACTCCTGAAAATTCTGCTCAGGAGGATATTAAAAAAATATATTAATTAGAAGTAGAATTGTACAACAGACAAGAGAATAAGTAAACCCTCCTCCTCAAAACAAGCTATATCAACAGGCTATTGACAATTTTGGGCTATTATAAATAGAGCAGAGATGAGCATGGCTACATAATCATACACAAAGCTCAACTCCAAATGGAAAAAAGAACCTCACCATAAGACTTGATATCATGATTCTAATAAAGTAGGCTTGAACTCACTGGCACAATAAAGGACTTCCTTAACAAGATATTGATATGACAGGAACTAACAACACATATTAATTAGCATGTCATAACACTTAAAACCTTTGACAAGGTAAAAATGAAGTGGGTGTAGCCATCCAGCAGCTAAGTTTACCTGAAGGGGGGGCTGGAAATGAAAAAGAGGTGGGGGGTGAGAGATGAATGAAGCCAAGACAAGGTTCTGATCAAGGATCCAAGTTTAATATTCAGCACTGGATTTATATAGGGAAAGCCCACAGAACCCATCCTTTGTTTTGCAAAGCAAGGTCAGCACAGCAGTCTAATCTTCTAAATTCCTGCGGGAACTTACACATGCAACCAAGGCAGTGACTCCACCAAGGCACCTGCAACCAAGGCTGATGACTCCACCAAGGCACCTGCAACCAAGGC
>JADRCH010000047.1:10535711-10592502 GCA_019843965.1 Rhynchomys soricoides
AAGGCTGGGAAAGGCCTGCTCAAGGCTGGGAAGGGCCTGCTCAAGGCTGGGAAGGGCCTGCTCAAGGGTGGAAAAGCCACAAATGGGTATATTGCAAAATGGAAGCAGGGGTCTTTACACACTACACAGCTGATAGAGCACCATTACTAGAACACCCTTACTAGAACATATAAGCACAAAAAAAATTAAACAAGAACAAAACAATATGGCAATTTAATAATGCTGTATAGAACTAGGCAATGTTATGAAAAGGACAATCACAAATGGCTTAAAAACACTTAAAAACATGTTCAACATCCTCATCCAGTAGAAAAACAAACAAATTAAAACTATTTTGACATTCCATTTCACTCAGAATTCTTGGCCAAGATCAATTAAACAAAAAAAAAAAACAAAAAAGACAGGACATCAGGACAAGCTAGTGAGAATGAGTTGAAAAATGTATACTTCTCTTTCTGCTGAAAGTATCAATGGCCACTCTGTAGAAATTCATCAAAAATTGACAATCAATCTACCACCAGATCCAGGTATATCTCTCTTGGGCACATATCAAAGGACAGTATGTGTTACTCCATAGATAAATTCTCATCAGTATTCATTATTGCTCTTATAGACAGCCAGAAATTGAAACAGCTAAGGCATGCATTAACCAATGAATGAATCATGGGAATGTGACACATGCATACAATGAAATTTTACCTAACTCTTCAGAAAAATATAATAAATGTTTCAGGTAAATGGATGGAGAACAATTATCATGACTGCAACCCACAGACACAATGGTGAGTATTGTATCCATCCTCTTTTATATAAGTGTTAGCATTTAAGCTTTAGCTATGTGTATTTCAACTTGAAAAAAACACAGTTTTTTTGTGAAGTAAAGAAAGACAGGAAGAAGGGATATTATTAAAAATGCAAAAATAGAACATAGCGTTATAATAAAGACAGAACCAGAATAGTAGAATTAAATAGGGAGGAAGTGCAAGAGTAAGATAGGTAAAATGGGAGATATAACACTGAAGACTATCTGAAAAGCAACACGGGAAGCTTCCATATTCCAGTGCCAGCACTGGATTATACCATGCTGAGTCATTGGCAAGCCTAATATCTTCCATAAACTGATCATCAGTCCCTATTGCTGAAGATACAAACTACTTATGTTATTAAACATGGACAGATCATGTTGGTGCCCAACTAGAAGCTACTGGCTAGAAATCATGGTGCTATAATATATTTTCATGTTTGTAGAATCACATTCGGCAATGACCCCCAAATGTAAACTGGTGACCTGCAACAACACCCAGCCTTCAAGATATAATATTGAGATTTTTGTCTGCTTTGAATATGTGCTAGTCTTCTTCAAGCCATCACCATTTATATGAATGCAAAAGACCAGTGCATATTCCAATCAGACACAATCTCAAAACTGAGAACAGCATGTGGAAACAAGTTTTTGCTCAACAAAAATGCTATTTGCAACTGATAGTTGCTAGGAGAGGGAAAAATCATCTTTCCTCAATAGAGGGTCATAGGGTACTTAGACCACACTCAAGTGGAGGCTTCATTCCCAGACATAGTTGCCAACCCAAAAGTGTAGCCATGTTTCTTGGTTCAGTTTTTATTTATTTATTTTTGTTGTTCTTGTTCCTTTTTTATTTTTATTGAGAAAAAGAAGGAACACAATTTGGGGTGAGTACCAAAGTAGGGTCGGCATGAGAGTAGCTGGGGAAAAAGAATGTACAATCAAAACATAACTTAATAAAAATTATTATAAAATAAGTGTATTTTAAAAACTAGCATATCAAGAAAGACGGGCATTTGCCTTTGAAGATGATGGAGGAAAGGAAAACAGAAGTCAAAGAAACAAATCAACTACAACAAATTATTTTCCAAGCAAACCTATTGTATAGTAGTGGAAAAGAAAAGAAAACATTCTCATTCTCTCTCTCTCTCTCTCTCTCTCTCTCTCTCTCTCTCTCTATCTCTCTCATGAATGAATCTAGACAGACAAAATCTGAACTAAACAAGGGCCTTGATTACATTGGGGAAAAGGGAAATTATTAATGAGTAAGAAGACAATTAAAAAATGTATCATTCTGTTAGAATAATTAACCATTTAAATGCATTTTTTTCCTAACTCCATCCACTTACCTTCATATTCTTGATTGTATTTTTTTAAATGTCTAAGTAATAATCCATGTGTAAATGAACCACATTTTCTTTATTCATTTATCTCTTGAAGGATATCTAGGTTGTTAACAATTTTTCATTGATAGGAATAGACAAGTAATGAATATGGTTAAGCAAATGTCTCATGTAGAAGAAAAATTCTTTAGGCATATGCCTAAGAGTTATATATAGCTGGACCTTGAAGTATATTGATTTGCTTCTTCCTGAGAAGCAACCACAGTGATTGAAATAGTCTCAACACATTTGCTTTCTCTCTAGCAATTAATGAGTGTTTGTTTTACAATACATCTATGGTTATGAATGATCAAGGATGCTCAAATCAGGTGGGAGAGGAAAGAGGGGGCAAGAGAGGAAATATGGGAAGTGAGTGCTAAAGCTAAGAACCATTTAGAAATTTAATACAATAGAAGCCTTACGGGCATGCTTTATGGAAATCTAAATGAAATAACCCAATAATGGAAGAAAGGATCCTACTTAATATTTCTCAACACCAAAAAATGCTTCCATTATCTGGAATGGGGCACATCTAATTGAGCTGTTAGCCAAAGAAGTTCCCTTGAAAGGCTATTATTACCAAGGCTATTTCCATTGCTCTCCACAAACTGATGTTAAGGCTATTGCTGAAGACAAAACTTATATAGTTCATTAAACATGCAAAAGTCATGCTGGTGCCAACATAGAACCTTCAATCTTAGTGGAAATGTCTTTGGTACAGTAATCTACACTGAGTGCTACCAAAGAAGAAACATAAAAAGCTGTCAAGACAAAACTCTGTCATCAGTGGTGTCTGCAAGATATGCTAATTCAATGTTTACACAAGATTGTGGAAGTAATCAATCAGTACATGATCTACCTGAAAGCCCACTCTACAAGATGGAACCCATCCACTGTTTGGCTTACCAATAACTTGAGACCTGTTGGCAAAGAGATCTAGTGTAAAATCATATAATATTCTTCTAAAAATGGTAAGAATAAAAAGACTCCTAATGTAATTCTGTTATACTACTAGAAAAATGCTTTCCCAACCATCATCAGGATAAGCTTGCTCCAGCAGCAGAGGGGAATAAATACAGAGATCCAAAGAGAGATGATCTACAGAGAGTGCAGGAACATGAAACACTCAGCTCTAAGCATGAGGTATCCATTCAATCTTTCCCCTTAGCGATCAGGGAATTCTGCAGTTGAGGACATGGAAAGAATGTAAAAAGCAGAGTGTTCCTAAGCACAAAAGACACAAGGCCTTCTAATCACAACATGATCCATCTACATATGACTGTGACAGTGTGCATAGAACCTGCGTTTACCAAATGGCCTCCTAAAACCCAATCCCTAACAAAGAAGCTATCCTCAATTAAAAACCACTTGCAAATTTTTTAAAAATATGGTTATTTTCTATAAAGTGGCCTCACTGGGGAAACAAAGTAATTTTTTTTTTAATCTCTTTTATACAGTCCAGACTTTATGCCCCTCTGACTGTTCCACATCCCATACCTCCCCACCAGCCCTATCTCCAACCCTGTAACCCCCACTCCACCGAGCCTCTCCAAATTCTTGGGCCTCCAGTCTCTTGAGGGTTAGATGTATCTTCTCTGATTGAGTCCTGACTTCGCATTCCTCTACTGTTTATGTGTTGGAGGCCTCATATCAGCTGGTGTATGTTGCCTGGTTGGTGTTCCAGCATTTGAAAAATCTCATGGGTCCAGGTTAGGTGAGACTACTGTTCTTCCTTTAGGGTCCCTCACCTCCTCAGCTTCTTCCATCTTTTCCCTAATTCAATCACAGGGGTCAGCAGCTTCTGTTCATTGATTGGCTATATGTATACGCATCTGACTCAGCTGCTTGTTGGGTCTTTCAGAGCGCAGTCATGATAAGACCCTTTTTTTGTGAGTGCTCCATAGCCTCAGTAATAGTGTCAGGCCTTGTGACCTCCCCTTAAGCTGGATTCCAACTTAGGCCCAGTACTGGGCCTCCTTTTCCTCAGGCTCTTGGCCATTTTTGTCCCTGCTATTCTTTCAGGCAGGAATAATTCTGGGTCAGAGTTTTTGACTATATGAGATAGAAATCCCATCCCTTCTCTTGAAGTCCTGTCTTTCTACTAGAGGTGGGCTCTACAATTTCCCTCTCCCGACTTAGGGTATTTCATCTAAAGTCCCCCCGCTTTGAGTCCTGAAAGTTTCTCACCTGCCAGGTCTCTGGTACATTCTAGATGGTCTTCCCACCTCCTACTTTCCATTCTTTTGGCTGGTCCTCAGGGCTTCAGTCCTGTTCCCTCCATCCAATAAAACCTCAGGTGACAGCGCATGGAGGCAAGGATGTGGAGAAAGAGGAACCCTCCTCCATTGCTGGTGGGATTGCAAGCTGTTACAACCACTCTGGAAATCAATCTGGAGATTCTTCAGAAAATTATAAATAGATCTACCTGAAGAACCAGCTATATCACTCCTGGGCATATACCCAAAAGATGCCCCACCATACTACAGACACACATGTTCCACTATGTTCTTAGTGGCCTTATTTGTGAGAGGCAGAAGCTAGAAACTACCCAGATGTCCCACAACAGAAGAATAGATATAGAAGATAGGGTTCGTTTACACAATAGAATACTACTCAGCTATTAAGAACAAGGACATCATGAGTTTGGCAAGCAAATGCATTCAACTAGAAAATATCATCCTGAGTAACTCAGAACGAAAAGGACATGCTTGGTATGTACACACTAATGAGTGGATGTTAACCAAAAATGACAGAACACCCAGGATATAATCCACAGAATTAAAAAATGTTAACAAGCTAAAGGGCCTAAGTTAAGATGGCTCAACCCTCCTTGTGGGGAAGAAGAAAGCGATCTCTGGAGGTGGATCAAAGGAGGGACCTGAGTGGAAAAAAAGTCAGGGAGAGGAAGAGGTGAACAAAGTGATCTTAAGGGTAGTAACCAAGTATCTGTCTGCTTAGCAGAAGATAGTCAACAAAAAATAAACTCAAATGGCATATTTGGAAGTTCATTGTCTCATAATGTTTTGTTGGGAAATATATATTTTTAACCTTACAGGTCCTTTGGTTATATATGATAGCTTTGGGTTTTTGTGCTTTGTGCATCTGTGTGTATATGTGAATGAACTTGTGTATTTCTGTGTCTATATATTAGGTTTTTTTCTTTCTATTTGGTGCTGTTATTTTTGTTTGTCTTGTTCTATTATAATTTGTTTGTTTTATTTTATTTCATTATTATCCACTAGATGCCTGTTTGCTTTCTAAGGAGAGCCATAAAGTGAATGTTTTCAGATGAGAAGGGAGCTACGGAGGGAAAACTGTAATTAGAACATATTGTATAAAAGAAATTCTATGTTCAATTAAATAAATAGAATATATGTCCCATATTGCTTTAATATGAAAAATATTAACTTTGGTAACACATTTAGTGATATGTAAAATAAAATATATGAAGTTATGCATTAATCCTTCATAATATTGTGGGGGCATAAGAATGTCTGTCATGTATTAGTACATATTTTTTATATCTTTTCTTTAATTTTGAACCATATTATATAGTAAAAAATCTCAAAATAATTTATTATAACTAAAACAACTGAAGCCTTATTATAACTAAGAAGCAAAACTATTTCCTAGACAAAGCAAGAACAATAATAAGCAATACCACTAAAGATATTAATCTAGACTACTGAAAATGGAGGATATAAGAAGAAAGAAGTAGAAAAAGAACTGTAATAGAACATAGGAAAAGCTATAAGACATCTGCAACAAAGCCAAATTTGTCAGAATATTTTTAAAGTAAAATGAATCAATTTTTTAATTGAAAGACTGGTATACGGACTGGAGAAATGGCACAGTGGTTAAGAGCACAGACTGCTTGTCCTGAGGTTCTGAGTTCAATTCCCAACAACAACATGGTGGCTCACAAACATCTGTAATGGGATCCAATGCCTTCTTCTGGTGTGTCTGAGAGAGCGACAGTGTAGTCACATACATAAAATAAAGAAAAAAAATTTTAAAAGAATGACTAGTATAAAAATGTCTAAATCAGTGTTGCTCATAAGTGAATCTATATGCTGAAAAGAGTATGAATGTGAAGAAATATCATTAATATATAGTTTATCAGTAGGATTAAAGACAAGAAATAGGAGAAGCAGAAAGATGGAAAAGAAAAGGAAGATGAGGAAAAAAAGGAAGAGAGAAAAACACATTTCCAGAACTCCCTGCTAAGAGATAAGGGCTGAGGCCCAAATCCTTGCCTAAATTAAGAAAATAAAGTAAGTATAAAAGTGACAAAATTTTTCTGCAGCTTTGGCTCAGATTATGAGCACAGACACACTACTCCTTTTTTTTAATTGACTTGCCCATGGTAATGTCAAAATTTCCTAGAAAACTTTAAACAAAAGTTAAGAAGTAATAGATGCATAGTAATAGAAGTATTAAGTGGCAGGTTGCTTGTCATTTACCTGAACAACAAGAAAGTAAAGTGAGTTTCCTAAGCAATAAAGTAAAGTTCTTAGAGTGATATATTTTCATTTCTATAATGACAGTTCTAACATGGATTCTATTTCCTTGGGCCTCTGTAGCACACACATAAGTAAAAATATTTTATATAAAAATAAATTAGAGGAAAGAGGGAATGATGAAGACTATCTAACATCATAATCTATTGAGTGAACTTTTCAAAGTAGTTATTATTATGAATACATAGGTACCAAAGTATCTTCATTGACAAAAATGCAAATATACTAATATTCCATAGAAACAAAACTACATCCCCCAACACACAAATTCATGCAAGTTAAGAAGTTAGTGGAAAAGTAAGAGTCCAGTAAAGAAAAGAATGAGAAGTTTCCGCTAATCTAATAAGAATATAAAGACAGCATTTCAAAACGTGTACCATTGCTAAGCCGTGGTGGTGCAACCTTTAATCTCAGCATTTGGGAGGCAGAAGCAGGCGGATTTTGGAGTTCAAGGTCAGCCTGGTCTACAGAGTGAGTTCCAGGACAGCCAGGGCTACACAGAGAAACCCTGTCTCGAAAAAACAAACAAAACAAAACAAAACAAAAACCAAAACAACAAAATGTGTTCTATAAGGCAGGAAAGAGAACATCATTTTCTTTACCTTGATAGGAGGTCAAAGAAAAGGCAGTCCATTTATTCAATGGAATCCTACAGTTTGTAAAAGATACAGAGATATTTTTACTTTCCAAATAAGAAGACTGACACACATACATAATCTTATATGAGCTAATGACTGAGAAAGACAAGTATTATATATCCCCTCTCAGTTGTAGTATCTAAATGTGTAGTCCTTACAAATAGAATCAAAGAGAAGAAAGAGAAGGAGAAAGAAGAGAAAAAAGTGAAAGATGAAGAGGAAAAGAAGGAAAAGAATATTACATCTCTAAGAAAATACACTTTTAGCAAAAAATAAGATTCAGTGAAGAATTTTGAAGATTTAGTGTGTATTTCTACTTTTTTGCATAGACAATAATTATTTATTGCTTGGAATTATCAATTGAAGCATAGTGAAATTTTCAACTTGAATTATGTTTTTAAAGTAAAAACAACACATTTTGTCAGCCACATCTTGGACATAACCCACTGAGATAAATGTGTTTCCCATACTCATATTTTTTCTTTTTTTTTTAAAATTAACCAATCCTTTTGGTTACATCTCAAATGATATCCCATGATATCCCACTTCCTGGCTACCCCCTTCACCAATGCCTATCCCATGATATCCCACTTCCAGGCTACCCCCTTCTCCAATGCCCATCCCATGATATCCCACTTCCTGGTTCCCCCTCACCAATGCCCATCCCATGATATCTCACTTCCCACTTTCCCCTCCACCAATCCCTAAGTTTATTTTTAATTTTGTCCATAAATTAGTTTAGTATTGAAGATATTAAATTAACTTTTGAAATATCAATGATCCATAAAATAAAAACCAACTGTATATTTTCAAATATGGATGAATTTCTATTAATATTTTTATTGTTCTCTCTCTGTGTTTTGACAATAAAACAGACCAATGAAAAATATTTGGAGATACATATCGATATTTTGGTTACATTTGTCATTTCACTACTTTACAATTTATGACAAATCCTGACTACTATGGACCTTCTGTTTACAAACAGTTATTATTATTATTTAATGTCACACAGTACACAGACTCAGAGGTGCTAAATAAGAATTGCCGGCAGTGGTGGCTCATGCCTTTAATTCCAGCACTTGGGAGGCAGAGGCAAGTGGATTTCTGAGTTCGAGGCCAGTCTGGTCTATAGAGTGAGTTCTAGGACAGCTAGGGCACACAGAGAAACCCTGTTTCAAAAAACAAACAAAAAACAAACAAACAAAAAAGAATTGCTCAGTGGGGATAAGTGAACCTCCCAAGGAAGGGGAAATAAAATAGATGATTCAGGAGGATTGCAGAAGGGTGGGGACGGAAAATGAGGGATCAGCTGTGGCGAGGATGGAGAGTACTAGGAGAGACAACTGGAATTGGGGAGCATCTGGGTGCAAGTTAGAAACAGTACAATGGAAACTCCCAGGAATCAATTAGGGTGACCCTAGTCAACATTTCTAGTAATTGGGAATACAGAGCCTGAATCAGCCATATCCTATAACCAGGTAAGACTTCCAGTGGAGGGACTGGTACACCAACCCAGCTGTAAGAGGTGCTGGGGTTAAAGGTGGCACAGAACTTGTGGGAGTTCCTTACTCATGGTTGGTCCAGCTTGAGATCCATGGCATAAAAGGGAGCGGACACCTAACTGTGCCTGGAGGACAGAAACCAGAGGTTACATGGTCAAGAGAATTGTGGATAGAACCAAACACGTCTGTTCAAAACATCAAATCATATTTCTTAAATATATAAACATTTAGAAAATCTTATCAGTGAGTACCATGCCTGTTCTTTTTGGGTCTGGGTTACTTCACTCAAGATGATATTTTCTTCTAGTTCCATCCATTTGCCTGCAAAAATCAGGATGTCCTTGTTTTTAAAAGCTGAATTTTATTCCACTGTGTAAATGAACCACATTTTCTGTATCCATTCTATCCTTGAGGATTGCTTCCAGTTTCTAGCCATTATGTATAAGGCTGCTATGAACACAGTAGAGCACATACTCTTGTGGTATGGTGGAGCATCTTTTGACTATATGCCTAGAGGCAGATTAGCTTGGTCTTTAGGTAGAACTATTTCCAGGTTTTTGGATTTCCAGAGTACTCACACGAGGTTGCAATCCTACCAGCTATGGAGAAGTGTTCCCCTTTCTCTACATCCTTGGGTACATGAGCTGTCGCTTGAATTTTTGATCTCAACCACTCTGATTGATTTGAAATGGAATCTTGGGGTTGTTTAAATTTGCATTTCCCTGATGACTAAATGTTGAACATTTCTTTAAGTGTCTCTCAGCCATTCGAAATTTGCTGAGACATAGAGAATTCTCTGTTTATCTCTGTACCCAATTTTTAAAATTGGGTTGTGTGTGTATGTGTGTGTGTGTGTTTGATATTAGCCCTCTACTGGATGTAGGGTTACTGAAGATCTTTTTCCAATCTGTAGTTTGCTGTTTTCTTCTACTGATAGTGATTTTTGCCTTTCAGAAGCTTTTCGGTTTCAAGAGACCCCTTTTATTAATTGTTGAATTTAGAGCCTGAGCCATTAGTGCTCTGTTCAGAAAAAAATTTCCTTTGAGCCAATATGTAAAAGGCTATTTCCCACCTGGTCTTCTCCAAAAAGTACAGATTTTCCCTGATATACCCCACAAACCCTAGGAAGTTAAACAATAAGGAGGGCCCAAGTGAGGATGCTTTGAAGGGGAAACAAAATAGTGATGAGAGACAAAGGGTGAGAGAGGAGAAGGGAAGGGTAAATCAGGACAGGATCAGGTATGGTGATGAAGACAGGAGAAAAGCCTAGCTGGCCAGGAGAATGAATGGGAATATGTGGCTGTGGGTGGGGAAGGGGAACCTCTAGAAAGTCTCAGAGACTTGGGATGTGAGAGGCTCTCAGTATTCAATGGTGGGTTCCCTTAAACTAAATACTCCAAAGTGGGGAGATGGAACCTGAAGAGATCAACTCCTGTAGCTAGGCAGGGCCCCCAGTAGACGGATGGGGTCACCAACCCACTTTCAAAATTTTTGAAGAAGAATTATTCCTGCCTAAAAGAAATGCAGGGACAAAGATGGAACAGAGATTGAAGGAATAGCCAAGTGACTTGCCCAACTTAGGATTCATCTCATGAACAGTCACCAACCCCTGACACTGTTACTGATACCATGTTGAGCTTGCATACAGAAGCCTAGCATGGCTGTCCTCTGAGGGCTCTAACAGCAGCTGACTGTCAGATGCAGGTACTTACAGTCAACCATTGGACTGAGGGAAGGACACCTATGGAAGAGTTAGGGGAAAGAATGAAGGAGTTTAAGGGGATGGCAACACCATAGAAAGACCAACAATGTTGTCAGGAGCCATAATGGGACACGCTAAAAACTAGCAGGGGATCATCCTGAAATGGCCTGCTTCAGATTATTATACAATCTGCGACAGGTGGGCCCTTATTAAGCAAGGCTGTAATCGATTCATTTTAGGAAAGATTCCTGCTATTAATATGCATTTCCTGATATTATTAAATATATATAACAATCACTAAGTAGTAGCAAACCCCTTTGGAGCAGATCTCTGCAGTACCACGACGATGTACTGTCTTGTAGTGATGCTTTATAGACAAATAGATGACTTAAGTATTAATGATGATCCTATAAGAATTACTAAAATTATGTCAGTGATTATTAAGCTCCTTTATAGTGGGACTGCTATTAGGTCCTTTTCTGATAGTCAAAACAGCGATGAGAACTCTACCAGTCTTCCAAATGTCACCAGTTAATTGCTCTTAGATAGTAACCAGACTTTCTACTACTCAGAGAATTCCAAGAGGTGGTAAAACAATTAACCAAAGGTCATAAAAAAGGAACTAAAGATTTAGTATAGATGACTGGGCTTATTTATACAAAATTTCGCTAATAACTTAGCTATTGTTTTAAACCTTCAGTGAATCTATGGAGCTGAGACAGGTGATAGATGGTTAGCCAGATAATTACTCCTAATAGATAAACATGTAAAAATTTTCTGTTGTAAACTTCTATTTCAATTTCTGATTTGATTTTTTTGCTTGAACTTGTGATGAACTTTGTAACGTGATCACGTATTCAAAAGGATGTTTAAGTGCTGAAGACAAAGAGAAGTGTCAGAGTCAGGACTGAGCTGAGGAGAACTGAGCTGAGGAGGACTGAGCTGAGGGGGACTGAGATGAGAGAGGAATGGAGCTGAGGAAAGGTTTTTAGACAGAACACCTTTTAGATAGAACAGAACCCAAGAAGAACTTAGAAGTATAGGCACAGCATTGGGAGAAAAGACACTGAGAGTTAGAGTATCGCTGTGACATCAGAGCAGGAGGAGAGAGCAAGATTAGAAGGAGAATGCAGAGTGGAATAACTTAGAAACTGTAGGTAATGTATAAAACTAAGAGAGCAATAGAGCAATGTGCAGAATGCAGAGGGAAAGAGGAAAAAAGATGCTGCCTAGAGCAGGACCAGGCAGGCTTCTTACCGTGGGAGACAACAGGTCCCATGGTAAGGACAAGGCAGGCTTAGTCTTATTTAAAGGAACAAAGCTTTATTCTTACAAATGTAGGTTTAATTTATTTAGCATTAAATGGGTAGAAGCTTTTACTTTCAGTATGCAATAAAGTACTCACTCATCCAGAATGAGTGAGTTCTTCCTGTACAGTTGCTGCTTGGTCTTTTGCTCCATATGCATATGTAAGTACGGGTGTGTGTGTGTGTGTGTGTGTGTGTGTGTGTAATTGTGAGAATACATGCATGTGTGTGTGTAAGTATGAAATTGTGAGAATGCATGCTAGCTGGAGCCAACTGGTTCATAAGGAAATGAATAAAAGAGCTTGTATGAATCTTTATCCGAACTTATGTGAGTTTATGCATGTTTCCTTATGTAAAAGTTTTTCTTTCTGCCAGTGTTATTCTCTTCTCCTGGTTCAATAAAAGTTTTTGATCCAAACTTCTCCCTAGCCCACAAGCTAGAGGCATCTGGACAAAAGGGAAAAGGCTCTAGCAATTAATCCTTTACTTCATCTCCTGCTGTTTTAGGATGAGGTGCTAAGTGCCAGAGACTGCAGTTTTTGGCCTCAAAGGATAACAGAAGGGAGGGCAGCTATAGTAGCCTAGGAACTTAGACTAGATAATGTAATCAGCTACAGTAGCATGGTAACTTAGATAAGTAAATATTTTATTATTATACAGCAACCCTAAATATCTCGTAAGACAAAGTCTTCTCCCGGAATTGTAAAACAAGGTCTTACCCTCCTCCAATGCTCTTCCCCCTCCGCTGCCTCAAGAAGAACCTACAAGAAAAAAGAACTCCCACCCCCCCCTGGTCTGCCCCCCTTCTCCCCCTCCCTCGCACAATGTGAACTAACCTGGACTCCTGTGAGCTCCCAGTGACTAAGCCATCAACCAAAGAGCATACACTGGCTGGTCCGAGGCTCCTGGCACATATGTAGCAGAGGACTGCCCTGACTTGCCTCAGTTTGAGAGGATGTGTCTAATCCTATAGAGAAGATGCCCCAGGGAATGGAGATGTGGGGATGGTGTTTGGGACACTGTCTCATAGGCGAAGTGGTGGGGTGATTGTGTGAAGAACCCTAGTAGGGAGAACTAGGAGAAGGGAAATAAAGCCTATAATGATTAAAAATAAAAAAAAAAAAAATAAATAAATAAAACTATGAAAAAAGAATTCGGAAAACTCAATTCATTTGGAGTAAGTCAGGACACATTTCTTTCTTTTTCTTTTTCTTTTTTGATACTTTATTTACATTTCAAATGTTTCCCCCTTTCCAGGTCTCCCCTTTGGAACCTCCCTATTCCCTTCCCCTCCCCCTGACTCTATGGGGGTATTCCCCCACCCACCCACTTCCCTACTTGGCATTCTCCTATACTGGGGCTTCTAACACCCTCAGGCCCAAGGGCCTAGATTTCCTATGGAAGATTCTGAATTTGTAGGCAGATCTGAAACACAAGTGGTTCCTTTTACCTACCTTTGTTAAACACAGAAGTGAACACAGAAGTGAAATAGGATATTTTAGTTCCTGTGATTTAACCACTGTAGAAAAGCACAGATCCAAGACCTAGGCAAAGATTCTTATCTTAATTGAAGCTTTAATCTTGCCAGCTACTAACTATGTCATTTATGGTTTGCTTATTTTTATTTTAGATGCTATAACATAATTACACCTTTCTATACCTATACCCCACTTTGTTTTCTAATTCTGACTACTAGTAGCTTTTGCCTCAAAATTTTAAATAGGAAATAATATGTTAATCCTTGTAATCTTATCAAAGATGGTTTGAATAGATTCTGAATATTTCATGGTTTAATGTTACAAAAAAGACCCATTATGCTATTGCTCTGATACTAGTGTTATTGGTTCATTATATAGAATACATTGCCAAGGCAGTAAGACACTTCTTAACATAGTCTTTATAGAAGAATTTCAAAATATTTCTCTAATAAATCAAACTAAACTACACGGACATTTGAGGGATATTTGTATTTATGCACAATTCATCAAAGTAGCATCTTTAATGAGATGAGTGATGGACTGAACAAATAATTCTATAGTTAATCCTTCATCATAGCATCCGATTCCATTAGTTTCAATTAATGTGTCTCGTAAGGGCTGTGTATTCTTCATATGATACATTAGCTCTTGCAATTTTAACGAAATAGATTGTGCTGAAAGGGATACACTATTTGATAAAACTTCTGCAAGCTAATTGCACACAGACAAGTATAATTTTTTTTTTCAGTACGAATCAACAGTATTTTATTTTCACTTGACATTAAGAAAATGTGTAGGCTTTGTTCTAAGAGATGAAAAAATAATTAAGAATTGTCCAATATAATTAAACAATTCAATATTTATTCAATGTATTAAATTTTAAAGATGAATAGAGGAGGGAAAACTGAGGAAATATTAATGCTTCAAATAATATGTAAACACTGTAGCTATTTTAAGAAAATACTGAAGTGTAAAATAAAAATTATGTTTTTTGTGTGTTATATATTATCTTTTTGTATTTGTAGCAATTTACTCTTTTTTGTTTGTTTTCCTTTTTTTCTCTTTTTTATTAAACTGATTTTTCCAAATGTAGAAACTATGAAAAATCAGTTAACTAACACTTCTAAAATTAACATAACCTCAATGAAAAAATTTAAATTGATATTATTAGAAATATCAGTATATACAATAAAAGTGAATTGTTTATTGTTAAATGGTATTTTAAAGCTTTTCTTTTACTTATTTTGATGATTGCTTTGTTTAAGAATAATGTTGTTCACTTTCTATGTCCTTAAATATGTATCTTCATGGTCGATCATTCATGTTGTCTTTTCTGTTTGTCTCATCATGTAAGCTTGAGGAAAATATCTATTCTACACTTGTAGGGAGCTAATCTTAGATGCTAGTTATATCCACCTGATTAATGGCATTACTGATTATCTTTTATGCCTGGCATAAAATTTTATGTGCTTTACCATCCATTTCTACAAGGCGACATCAATGGTTATATTTATGGAAGGCTATATCTAAAATCTTGAATTCATTATTTCCACCTTGTGATTACATCATGTGTTGAGTCTCAATTGATGTTTCATTGTTACATAAATTGTGAGTAGTAACAATTGTTGGAAATTAGTGAGAGGGGTGTTCCATTTAAATAATGCCCGATTTTTCTGCAGTGATTTTTCTTTACATAATGCCTGTTTATTTTGAAATTAATACAAATTACTTTACTTACTTTAAATAGTAACAACATCTTTCTCTGAATCTTATGATTTAAAATATATTTCTATTCATAATATATGCCAGTTTACTATGGAAATAATTTATTGAAGTTTTTCTTGTTAATTCACTATGACCAGTTTTGTCTTTTTGTTGATATATAAGTCAGTGGTGTTCAATGTCCTTATACATCCAGCTGTATTGATATTTATTCTATTTTTAATATTTTAAAAACCCAATTTAGTATATAAATATATTTATAAATTACATAAATATATAATATAAAATAAAAATTAAAAATCATCCTACAGTCTACTATATGCAAATAATCTGAATGTATTTTCAAATAATATTATAATACTTCTCAGGTATACTTGCAATTTCTTATAAGTTGAAAGTATTCCTGTGTATTCAGATCTTTCCTTTGTGTCATCACTGTTACTCATTTTATATACTTAAAAATGCTATATGTATATATAAATATGTATTAGTATATTATAAATATATGCATATTAATTATGCAGTATGTCAATGCAAAATATTTTGATTTATTATGCTGCAGGCAAAGTGGACCAGGATTTAATATTTACTACTTATTATCTACTACAGTTTTGTGTTTTTATTGTATCCCTATGTGGGAGAAGCACAGGTTTCTGCAACTATCTGTGTTTCTGGTGCTTTTTCTTTGGTTCTTTCTCTTCTCCTGGTTTCTTACATACAATATATCCCAAACACTGTTTAAACTTCTGTGGTTCCCTCAGCTACATCAGGACTCTAATTCACTTCTAATTCAAAGGTCTAGGTGTCATTGCTTTGGATACAAGTAGGAGTTCTTATCTTCTGTCTTAATCATTAGATGATGGGTCTTATCTGTAACAGTAGCCATTTTTTCAGGGGTTCCCCTCATTGAGGATCCAAGAAATTCAAAGGACAAACTGTAGCAACCCATTCTTTTAACCCACTATGTGGTACCCTACAATTTAAAGGTAGGCAAGCGTTTGTGGCAGGTACTTTTACTCAAGGAAATATCTCATCCACATGTTCAGCCTGTTAGGTAAGTGTGTTAAATGAAATGAGCCAAGCACAGCAAAACAAATATTATATAATATCACTCATTTGTAGAACCTAGTAAGTTGATTTCAAAGAAGGTTAACACACAATGATGGTAAACAGGAATTGGGAGGAATATGGGAAAGGGACACGTTCTCTTACTTGACTGGTAATAAGTCTGGTCACATAATAGAAATATGTTTTGTTGCTGACCAAGAGACAATTGAACATTTTGAACCATACAATGCAAAATGGCTACTGGAAAGGATTCTGAATACTTTTATGGCAATAAAAAAAGTGTTTGAAGACATAGATACACTTTTCCTATTTGAACATTATATAATGTATAAGCATGCCTGATCACATACATTTATACAATTTTATGCAACAATTAAATAAACTAAAAATATTTATAACTTAAAATAAATTGCTTTGTTCCCTGATGGAAGAGTAAGGTGCCCTTTTCATCTTCATGTGAGACGTGGTGGACTGTCAGGAAGTAGGGATTGTCCCTCTGCTTTGCCAATGCTATGCAGCCTGGTGTTCATCAAATGAAGTTTGCATTCTTCTACTGCCTCCAAGTCTGTTGGAATATCTGTTCCTGAAATTGTGATTCAGTGACTTGACTTTCCTTTCTAACATTAGCAGCAGCGGTTTGCCCTGAAAGTCACTTCACTGAGATAGCTAAGACAAGATGTTGATTTTTAATTTTATTTTATTCACATATGACTTGTGATTATGAATAAATGGTCATGTCCAAACTCCTTAAGCTTTAGGCTGGAAACTAGCCTACAAACATGCTAATCCTTTAAGTAGCAAAAAGTATTTAAATAAAAGTTCTAAACTAAAATTTAGTGCTTTGATATGTTTAAACAAATATCATTTCAAGTTACTGCACTTAAGAACTACAAAAAAAAAAAAAAGACCTAGGAAATTTGATATGTTTAGATAATTTCTTGAAGCTTTTTATTTTTATTTTATTTTAATTTGCAAGTTTAAAGAGTATCCCTGCTCAAGGAAGGATGTCCCTAGATTTGAATACTCTCTGTCTTACTAAGATTCCTTATAAAATCGAGGGTAACTTAATAGGAATTATTACATTACAGTAATGAGAAAGTAAAATGACCATCCTTTAAGATGACCAATAAGGGAAAATATATATTGAATAAAAATAAAATTATAATATACAATTTTATTATTTCTGAACAGTCTTAAGTCTACTGTAGCCCCAATCCATTCCTGCAATTATTTTATTTGAATTATTCTCATATTATTTTTAGTTTTGATGTTTCTTCATGTTCTTAATATAAATACTAGACTCAATAGATTTCTGGTTTCTTAGATATTTGATTTTTCCAGGAACACTTTTCTCTGCATGCTGTTTTCATGACATGGTATTTTTTTTTGAAGAAAAATTAGAAGACAAATAACTATTTAGCACTCTCGCCAATAATTGGTTACATATATGAGATCAGAATTATTGTTCATAAATAGACCTAGACTAGCAATGTGATGGCAATGGAAGTGCCTCATTTTTCCTATAGGACTAAAATCATATTTGATATTATATAAGGACAATAATAAAGACTATATCAAGCATTTACTTTAAACCTTGTTACTTAATAATCTTTACTTTTCATTATTTTACCTAATCTGATATGTCTTTTTAGGTATTAGATATTCTATTAAATAGCATAATGTGTGTTATTGTACCAGCAAATAACCACAGAATAATACACAGAGTATATTTGTCAATGTACAATTATTTAAATCATTATCGTAACAATTTTACTGATATAAAAATTTGTCTAAATGTGATTCTCTACATTTTCCTAATTCATGTAACTCTTAAAACTAAGGCATTGCCTATGCGTGCTTATTCCTCTCAATCACACTAAAAATTTTTGGAAATCTGTGGAATATGTTATTTTCCTGAGTTTGCATTGTTTTAAATTTGATACATGTAAGTTTGCTGATAACATAAATTTCCATATACATATTTTAAATACTGTATTTCTTAGGACCCTTTTTAACTCATTTTCAACTGTAAATATGATCATTTATTTCAGTGGATTTGAAATTACCATTTAATTAAAAAATAAAAACAATTATATATAACTCAAAGGATGTTATATATTTACTTTTTCTGAATTTAATAATAACAGAAAGGACTTTTGAAAGTTGAGACCCTAAAAAAGGACAAGTAAAATGGAACTTTTTTCTAAAAGGATAAAGACAGAAAACACAAAGTCTGAAAATTTGTCTTAGGTGCCTCATCTCAATTCTTTATAAAAGTTTTTACAATCCTATAAATCTAAAGAGTTTTTTTTCTTAAAAAAAAAAAAAAAAGATGTGATATGCATTTTATTATTACTTTACTTACCTGAGAAATTTAAGTTTTTCAGCACTGCTGCTCACATTTAGTAACCTTACTTACTCTAGGAAAGAGTATTTATGGACAGGTACACATTCTATATGTCTTTGCAGATGTGTCTATTCTTCAACAGAAAATTGACTAGCAGGTTTAACGGGACTATGGATCTGTCACCCACCAATAGTCACCATTCATTTTAAATACAAGAAGCATCTCTTTGTTCTCAATCAAGCTTCTTCTTCCACAGAGATGGCATTTCCCCACAAGAGAGAGATTGGCCCAGTTGTATCAAAGAGAAACAATTCATCTGTGACAAGCCAAGATCCATAATAAAGTTAAGTCTCACACTACCTGCCAGGAATCCAATAAAAAAAAAAAAAATTAGGTCTATCCTTCTTGGATGATAACAAAGACAGCAAGTGACCCATGAAATGAGAAATGTGGTAGAATAAGTTCCGGATGGGAAAGGATAAAAGGTGTTGACTGAATATCATCCAAATTTGGGTCATAATATTAAAGGAATGGAGAAATCCATGCTTAAATAATTGATTAAAAATTATATATAGTTTTATTCAGGGTAAATACAACTAAAATGGGTATGATAAACATTAAATAGTTTATACAATGTACTTATCTTCCAGTCATTGATTTTATCTTTTCATATGCATACATCTATCCTGTATACAGATGCACTTCCTTATCTGTCTCAATCATCTATAATTAATGCATATGTGTAACTTTATGTAGAAAAACAAATATGGAAAGTATCATCCTTGAGTGATTTACATATTTGATTTTATCTGTAATTTTAACTAGTTAACAGAATAAAACGAGCAATTCTAGTAATATGAATTGTATTGTTATACCTGGTTAATTCGAAGTCTAGAAATACTCTGATAGTATGAGTGTTTTCCTCAGAAAGTTATTGCGCAGCAGCTGGCCCTTCATCCACACTTCATAGTCACAGAAACAGGGTCGGAGATCACATTAAAAATTGTGTTTACATTTTTAGCTGGTAAGCTATGAAGAGAGTTCTCAATTCTTCCAACTTGAGTTTTCAGGACATATTCTTTTATTTTAATTTTTAATTTATTCATCTCTCATATATTATATCTATATTCCTACTGATGTTTATGCTCCCTTCTCTCCTTGCAGTCCCTTCCCCTGTCCCCAATCCACTCTTCCTCTGTTTCCCTTCTAAAAAGAACAGGCCTTCCTGGTTTATCAACCAAATATGGCATAAGCTGTAGGAAGACTAGGCACCTTCCCTCAGATTAAGGCTGGACGAGGCAACATAGTAGAAGGAAAATAGTCTCAAAAGCAGGCAAAAGAGACAGAGATAGGTCCTGCTCCTACTATTAGTAGTCTCTCAAGATTACTAATTTACACAAATACAGCTTATATGCAGAGGTCCTAGGTCAGACCCATGAATGTTTCCTGGTTGTTGGTTCAGTCTCTGCAAGCCCATATCATCCAAGGTTATTGCTTTGTGTATTTTGTTGTTGTCCTTGACTCTACTCCTAGCATCTTTCCCTTTCCTCTTCTACACAATTCTTGAGCTTCACTTAATGTTTGGCAATGGGCTTCTGCATTTGTATCCACCAGTTCCTGAATGAAGCCTATCTTACGACAATTATGTGAGGCTCCTGTCTACAAGTATAGCCAAATATCATTAGGAATCATTTTATTGAACTAGCTTTCCCCAGTAACCAGATAAGACTACCAGTGGGGAATTTAAGACATCAACCCAGCCCCAAAATCTTTGACCTACAATTTGTAATGCCTACAAGATGTGCTGGGATAAAGGTAGAACACAAAGTGTGGAAATGGCTAAACAATTACTGGTCTAGCCTGGCCCAGGCCATGAGAAGGAGCTCATGCTTGGCACTGCCTGGATGACCAGGTACCTGAGGTTAGATAGACCAGAGTCTCAGTATAGACGCAAACACATCCAGACATATTCTTAACACTGATCGCACCTTTGCCTTAGCATTGAAAAAGATCATCTGCACAGGCAAATTTCAATTAGGTATTTGAAACTTTCCTAAAATTATAACTGACTTCTTGGTGAAATTTTGTTTAGTAAAGGACTTCTACTCAGGGTCCTTATTCAGAAGCTTGCTCAGTAATTTATCATAATGTATTCCTGATCATGTTGCCTATTGTCTGCTAATACTCTAGTGATAGATACCCAATTTTATCTGCCATGCTCAGCAGGACTCCAATATCTCTAAGCTCTTAATGTTCTTAGAATTGTTTTCACTGATACTATATACTTGTCCTTAATCATAACTTCATAGTTCTCCATAACTTTAACATAATTGAAGCTGATCATAAGATCATCTCATTATTGAAAGATTTAAATTTAGTGGTCATTGTTTTTATTATAATAATCCCAAGTAAAAATATTACTGCACAGAAGCACTCTGTGTGTGTGTGTGTGTGTGTGTGTGTTATTGTACTTTAAACAGTCATAAATTCTTGAGTAAAAATTAAAAAATAAACAGCCTAGGTCTGTGACCCTCTCCAAAAGAAATGTCCATAAGAATGACTATGTCACATTGTTCTTCTTGTGAGCTTATCAAGTCATACCCACAAAGGCTCAAGTATTAAAGTCTTTCCAAGTATTGTGGTATTATATGATTGAAAAAATTAATACCCTGGTATCATATGCTTGGCCCAAGGAGGGGCACTATGACCTTGTTAAAGTGGGTGTGTCACTGTGGGCATAAGCTTTAAGATTCTTATCCTCGTTGCCTGGAAGTCAGTGTTCTGCTAGCAGCCTTCATATGAAGATGGAGCACTCTCAGCTCCTCCTGTCCCATGCCTGCCTGGATGCTGCCATGTTCTTACCTTGACTGACCCTCTGAACCCGTAAGCCAGCCCCAATTTAATGTTGTCCTTTATAAGACTTGCTTCAGTCACAGTGTCTGTTCACACCAATAAAACCCTACTAAGACTCATGGAGATTTATTTTCTTTTTTGTTGACTTATTTTCATTTCTCTCTCTTTTTTTTTATTTTACTTTATTATTGGATATTTTCTTTATCTACATTTCAAATGTTTTACCCTTTCCAGGTCTCACCTTCTGAAATCCCCTGCACCATCCCCTTTGGGTATTCTTTGGCTGATGTTCCAGTCCCTGGAAGCTCCAGGGGTTATAGCCAATTGACACTGTTGCTCCCTCCCTGGGGCTACAACTCCCCTCAGCTCCTTCAGGCCCTTCTCCAACTAACCCATCTGGGAACCCTTGCTCAGTCCAATGTTTGGCTGTGAGCATCTCCCTCTGTATTTCTCAGGCTCTGGCAAAGCCTTCCAGAAGTAGCCATATCAGGTTTCCATCAGCAAGCACTTCCCAGCATACACAATAGCATCCTGGTTTGGAGGCTATATTTGGGATGAATCCCCAGGTGGGGCAGTCTCTGGATGGTTTTTCCTTCATTCTTTGATCCACATTTTGTCTCCATATTTCCTCCTGTGAGTATTTTGTTCACCCTTCTAAAAAAGCAGTGAGACATGCACGTTTGGTCTTCCTTCTTCTTGGGCTTCATATGGTCTATGAATTGAATCTTGGGTATTCCAAACTTTTGGACTAACATCTACTTTTGAGACTGAGTTACCTCACTCAGGATGAGTTTCAAGTTCCATCCATTTGCCTGTGAATTTCATGAAGTTGCTGTTTTTAACAGCTGAGTAGTATTCCATTGTGTAAATGTACCACATTTTCTGTACCCATTCCTCTGTTGAGGGACATCTGGGTGTTATCAGGTTCTGGCTATTATAAATAAGGCTGGTATGAACATAGTGGGGCATGTGACCTTGTTACATGTTGGAGCATCTTCTGGGTATATGCCCAGGAGTGGTATAGCTGGGTCCTCAGGTAATACTATGTCCAATTTTCTGAGGAAGCACTGGACTGATTTCCAGAGTGGTTGTATCAGCTTGCAATCCCACCAACAATGGAAAAGTGTTCCTCTTTCTCCCCATCCTCACTAGCATCTGCTGTCACCTGAGTTTTTGATCTTAGCCATTCTGTCTGGTGTGAGGTGGAATCTCAGGGTTGTTTTGATTTGCATTTTCCTGATGACTAGGAATGTTGAACATTTCTTTAGGTGCTTCTTGGCCATTCAAGTTTCCTCAGTTGAGAATTCTCTGTTTAGCTCTGTTCCCCATTTTTTTAAATAGGCTTATGTGCCTGGATGCCTGAGTTCAAAATAATGTTTGACTCACTGTAGTGATCTCCATGACACTAAACTGTTCCTGGTCATTAGCCTGTTTCTTACATTATGCATAGGGTGAGTGCTCTTTTTAAGTTGTTTATATCATTGTTATGTTATATTGTCAATAATAAAATCAAACAGACATTCAAATCTTTTAAATTTTTCAGTTTGATATAGTGTCTTTGTCTTAAAATGTATACTTAATATTACCTGCATTTCCTCCATGTCTGTTTTAATTTCTCCCTTCTCATCTCTCATTTTAGTAATTTGAAATGACCCTCTTTGTTTTTCATTTAATTTGGCTAACTATTTCATAATCTTATTGATATTATCAAGGAACCAACTGTTAAAGGGCCAAATATATATCTTAAAAGTAAAATGCGTGGTGGTTTAGAAAAATATAGCCCTATAGTCCCATTTGTTTGAATTTATGGCCCATATAGAGTATTGATATTCATTTGTCTGGCATTGTTGAAGTAGCTGTGACTGATGTGTTTTCATAAAAGCCCAGGACATGTTTTGTAGAATGTGGTATGATGTGGTGGGAGGGGCTGCCTCAACAGGCCCATGCTGAAGCATCTCTCCCCTCCAGGTATCAGCCATATGACTGGTCCAGTATAGAATAGAGTTTATTTAGGACATGGGAAGGAAAGTAGAGAAGGTCACAGAGGCAGAAAACAAGAGGGGACAGAGCAGAACAGAGAAAGACAGAGACCGAGTCAGAGAGACAGAGACAGACAGACAGAGAGAAAGGGGAAAGGAAGGTTAAGGAAGGGACAGGACAGGACACAATGGGAAGAGAGCAGAGCAGAGCAGAGCAGAGCAGAGCAGAGCAGAGCAGAGCAGAGCAGAGAAGAGAAGAGAAGAGAAGAGAAGAGAAGAGAAGAGAAGAGGCTGGCCAGGAACATGTGGAAAGAGAGGAGGAGGGGAGAGAGGAGAAAGAGTTTAGGGAGAGAAGAGAGTCAGAAAGTCAAACAGTCCATTTTATAGAAATCCAGTCCTGCCTGTTTGTTGTTAGGTGACTGTTAGGCAGAAAATAGAAGGAATGCCAACGGGTTTTTTTTTGTTGGAGAAAGCGTGTCACTGTGAGAGTGGGCTTGGAGGTCTCCTATGCTCAAGATCTGCCCAGTGTGGCACATGGTTTTTTTCTGCTGCCTGTGAATGAAAATGTAGAAAGTTGAGCTTGTTCTATAGCACTATGTCTTCCTGTTCACTGCCATGCTTCCTGCCATATGGATAATGGGGTAAACCTCAGAAACAGTAAGCCAGTCCCAACTAAACGTTTTCCTTTGTATGAGGTGCCATGGTCATGGTGTCTGTTCATAGCTTTAAAACCTTAAGAATAACGTTGGAACCAGTGACTCTGATATTGCTGTGATAGCCTTCACCGCGGTTTTGTTTGGAGGAATGTGAGTTTTGAGACTAGTTTAAGAAAGCAATGAATTGCTTTAAGTGGGGTTTTATGGGCCACATTAGACACATTAAAAAGAGTGGAACTGAGGGTAATTAGAATTGTGTGGGCCTCGCTCAAGATGTTTCAGAGGAGACAAATTTTAGTCTGTTGCCTAAAGATCATTCTTGTGATTCTTTGTGTAGAATGGAGCCCTTGTCCAAAGAGTTTGCAGAAGGCTAAAGTGAACTGATTTAAGGAAATGTAAAACAGCCTAGTATGGAGAGATTGTCCTGCAATTCTTTTATGAAGAGGGTTTTGGTGAAATAGAACAAGTTGAACAATAAAAAATAAAACATGTATTGTTCAAAGATTAAAGAGGCACCAGGAACTGAAATGGAGATAAATCTTATGTTCAAGAAAATGAACATATTACATAAGACAATAGAATTAATTGCCTGGTAAAATTGAGGCAAGATCCCACCAATGAAAGTTTCCATCTTGTCAAGAACAATTAAAGAAAAACATATGTTCAGATGTTGTGTATAAATCTTTAATTCCAGCACTCAAAAGAAAGAGGCATCCAGATCTTCGAGTCGAAGGCCATCCTCATCTACAGAGTAATTTACAGAACAACCAAGTTAATCACTGAAGGAAACTATCAAAAACAAAAGCTGGTGAAAATGTAATTGAACAAGTGGACCATGTTCTAAGCCTACCAAGTTGTAAAAATTGGCAGAATTGACCCATGGTTCTGGCTTTAGAGATATGGAATTTCCATTCACAATTAAGGAAAGCTGCTGAAGCCAGGTGTTTGGCAGATGTGTCCTTGTAAAAAAAATCCTTGAGAAGACCATTTTCTCAAACTGTGAAGGTGAAAATTGGAATGCCTTGGAGACCCTAAGATATTAGAGATGCCAGAGCATTGGGATGCCTGTTGAAGAAAGCTGGTAACTGTGCATGGAACCAGCCCAAGAGGAAGAAATCTATGTCAGAAAACAAAGCTGAAAGGATTTCGACATGTGAAGAGAATTTTGACATCAGAAATGGAGACAGAGTTTGGAATTTGAGCAGTGGTTTTAGGTCTTGCCTTAGTTCGGTTTTTCTTCACTATGCTAGGCTTTGTAACAGTAATGTTCATCCTGTGCCATTATAAGTTGGAAGTATTTGATCTAAGTTTTGATTTTTGTTTTATAGTGGATTATAGATAAGAGATTGCCTGAATCTCAGAAGAGAGTATGAACTTGGTACTTGTAAATGTTGTTAAGACTCTAACAGACTCTACAAACTTTTAAAGTTGGACTAAATGCATTTTTCATTATGTCATGGACACAAGCCTATAGGGGTGCAGAAAGTGGCATATGGTGATTTAAATAGGCATGACACCTCATAGACTCATAATTTTGATTGCCTGGCCCATAAAGAGAGGTACTAGTGATGGCACGATGGATTAAGATGTAGAATGCTCTAAGACAGTACATGTAATTATTAATAAATAAATGTTTATATGTTTGTATTGCATTGATATCTGTCCTGATTTTGACTTATTTTCATATGATTTTCATATATCATTTGTTTTAGGTTTGTTTCTGGAGCTTTTAAGTGTGTCATTAAGTTACTAATATAAGCTTTGTGCAATCGGTTCAATGTAATTTCTTGGTTCTATGAACTTGTCTCATAGAATTGCCTTCATTGAATGCTGTAGATTTGTGTACATTATGTTTTCATTTTAATTCAAGTCTCATTGTTTAGCTGTTGTCTTTTTGATTTATATATTGCCCAAATTTTCATTCTTTTGTTTCTGTTGTTAAAACCCAACTTTTCCATTGATATCTGAGGCAGAGTATTATGCCAACCTATTCATTTATCTCGTTGTTTTTTTATTTATTTATTTATTTATTTATTTATTTATTTTTATTATTTAAACTTTTGTTACAGTCCAGACTTTATGCCCCTCCTGGTCTACCCTCTGAATGTTCCACATCCCACAGCCCCTTCCACCCAAGAGGATGCCCCCACCTACATCCCCAACCTGCCAGACCTCCCTACTTCCTAGTACCCCAAGTCTCTAGAGACTTAGGTGCCTATTCTCTGAGTCCAGACCCAGCAGTCCTCTAAAGTATATGTGCTGGAGGCCTCATATCAGCTGGTATATGCTGCGTGGTTGGTGGCTCAGAGTCTGAGAAATCCGGGGACCAGGTTAGTTGAGACTGCTGGACTTCCTATAGTGTCTTTCTTTATCTCATACTTTGGATCAAATTGCGTGGTTAATTTTTGAAAAAAAAAGTTCATACCCAGAACAAATGACTGATTTCATTATTTATTTATTTATTTATTTATTTATTTATTTATTTATTTATTATTTGCTATTTTATGTATTTACATTTCAAATGTTGTCCCCCATTCCAGTTTCTCCTCTACAAACCCCTTAGCCCACCCACCTCCCCCTGCTTCTATGAGGGTGCTCCTCCAGTCACCCACCCATTCCTACCTCACCACCCTAGCCTCACTGTATGCCAGGGCATCAGGTCTCCATGGGATCAAGTGGAAGGCCTCCCCTTCCACTGAAGCTAGATAAAGCCATTCTCTGCTACATATGCAGCTGGAGCCATGGTTCCCTCCATGTGTATTCTTTGGTTGATAGTTTAGTTCCTGGGAGCTCTGGGGGATCCGGTTGGTTGGTTGATATTGTTGTTCTTCCTATGGGGTTGCAAACCCCTTCAGCTCCTTTGGTCCTTCCTCTAACTTCTCCATTGGGGTCCCCATGTTGAATATTTAACATACCAAAGCAGGCCTGGCCTCCAGGTTCTCTCAGCATTCTTCAGCTCTTACCTGTTACAGTGAATGGCAACCTTACACCACCTTAAACTTTCCAGCCCAGGGGCTGCACTTTTGTAAAAATAGATACTCTGCCTCTTACACTGGTTTCTTTCCCTTCTTCTATATTTATAATTTAAGTTTTGTAGCATTGTTTTTATGATTTCATGCATGTTTTGTGCATGCATTATCTTATATGTAATACTTGCTTTGACTTAAGAATCTACTTATTTTTACTTTACCTTCAAGACCTAAAGTCCCTCCCTATGGCTTCGAATCTATTGATGAGCCTTACCAAAACACTTTTGTTTGACTTCCTGGGCTTCTACTTCAAATCTCACCTCCGTTTGGATTTTCTTTAGTGATTCTCTTCATTTTATGAATTCTGTTTTATGTCTTTGGGGATCTTTTATTATTTTATTTGTATTTCAATTTGTATTTTTACTGGTTTCATCATGGACTTTATTTGCTTTCTCCCTAAGGTCCTTAGACATATTCAGAATTGTTATTTCGATGGTTCTGTCTTGTGCTTCATATAAATTCATGGGTTTTGTTTGTATTTTTATTTTCTTTCACTGGAGTTTTGAATCTGGATTTACAATGTTTGAGGTGAATCTTTGTGTAGATATTTAATCTCACCTTAGAACAGTAGGTATTTCTTTCTTTGGTTGTTGTTGCTCGAATTTGGGTTTCAGCCACATGTTGTGACTCTGTAGTCCTTAATAGAGTGTAACTCTGGATTGTAGTTTAATGAGGTAGAGGTTTGCCCCAGGTAGAAAGTTATTTTGTGGTACAGTGAGAATCATGCAGCAATGGTGTTTGGGTGAATTAAAAGCTGAAATGTTTTGGAGAGGATAATTTAAAGGTCTTCAGGTCTCCCATAAGAGATCCTTTCCTGAGGAAAAAGTGTTGGAGAAGGTAAAGGGCTTCATGCTGCCCCACAGCAGCAAGTTTAGAGAGACTGAAATGGATGATGTGAACTAGGACAAAGGAATCCTTGATTAGGCTAGGATGGGGGCGGGGGGCTGTTAATCTCTTGTAGAGAACATTGTTTTTGGACCACAGGAGTCACAAAGTTGTGGAGATGGCCTAGCATGGCATAGACAGTTTTTACAAAGAGATTAAATTGACCATATTAAAATGGAACAAAACACACGTTCAAGAATTTTTAGATGGCACGAATGGCTTTTATGGCTTTTATTGAGTGGGTGAAGATGGATAAGCTTGGGGGGGAGGCATATGATTAAAACATATTGTACAACACTCTCAAAGAAATGAAAATTAATAATAACTTTAAAACATCAGAGATGATGGGTTGAATATTTCTGTATACCTAGAACAATTATAAACAAAGAATTAACGTAAAATTTTCTTGTTAAGCTTTAGAAAACTCTAAAGGCAAATCTGACAAAGAAACAGCTCTTTCATACAAATAATTTGCAAAGGAAGTAACGGTGTCTGAGACTCATGTTCAGTGTCATAAGTTATTATGATACTGTTAAGGAAAACCAGCCACTGAAATCTTTTTGTTGTTAAAATTTAAGGGCATTTTATGCTCTTTCTATTAAGAGGGTAAAAACATTTAAGAGGAAACTGATGGGGCTGAACTTGAAATGAGGTAAGTATCTAGAGAGAGGTGGGTAATGAGAAAAGTGGCTCAAGTTTCTACAGATTCTACAGGCTTGTAGATAGTTAGTTTTCCTTCAGTCTCTCTCTCTCTCTTTCTCTCTCTCTCCCTTTCTCGTGTGTGTGTGTGTGTGTGTGTGTGTGTGTGTGTGTGTGTGTGTATAAAGATATGTGCTATGATGAATCTTCCCTACCACCTTGCATATTTCTGGTATTTCTGGTATTGAACTTGTGTGTCAGGCTTGGAAGCAAGCAACTTTATTTATGGAATAATATTATCAGTCCCAGGAACTTCTTTTTTCTATTCCCTCTATGATACATAGGAAGAAGTTGGGGGCAGTGTGTCTACACTCTCACATCAAACTGATTTAGGTGAAGGTATGAATCCTATCTTCTGAATTACTTCTCAGAGTGAATGTCACCTCCATACAGCTTTGCAGACTTTACACTGTGTCTCCATTTCTGCAAACAGGCTATGTTTCTCCCTTCCTCCCTCTACCTCCCTCTTGTTTCTTTTCCTCTATCCCTTTTTACTTCCTCAAACCCTCTCTACTTTGCTTCCATCCTTCTTTTATTTTTTTATTTTTTCTTCTTCCTTCATTCCTTTCTTCTCTCCATTTCTATTTTAGCTCTTTTCTTACACAGTTAGTGAAAAATACAGGAATCTATCAATCTTATTTGCACTGTTTTATTATAAATATTGTTTATACATGATTTGTTTATAGCATGATGTTAACTTTTATCTCTATTCCTAACATGAATAAAAAGTACTGAATATATGTTAACCTTGGCTGTTCCTGGGTACAAAGTTATGGTAGAGTATTTATTTATACATTTATATACTTTTTGTATCTTCTCCCCAAATAAACATATATTACTTCTGTAATAGCAAACACAAATAATCAGCCTTTATCCATTGTTTTATGACCAAGTTCCTCCTAGTTAAAATATTAATTATCTTCTATGACTGAACAGGGAAAGCATCAACCCTTGGAGATTTTATTATCATATAGTTGTTTTAAAGCACTATCAGTGAAATGGCTCACTGAAGTAATCACTGGGAGCCAGGCAGGAAAGTCAGTGGTTGATCACTTACATAGCATGCACATAGTCTTGTATTCATTCTTTAGTATCAATAAATAAATAATAAATAAATAAAAAATATTACTAACATTTTCTCTGTAAATGCTAGTAACGGAGAGTAAATTATCTGTAAGATAATTTTTGTTAAGAACTTCAATATTTGCTTGTCAAGAATTACATTAAGAACTTCAAGTTTTGCTTGTCAAGAAAATGCATATTGAATCAGCTGAGCCTCATTGGTAGATGGGAACGTTGTGAACAGAGATACCCTCTGTATGGATGACCCCCTCTAATCAATAAATAGCAATTTCTGAGTTATTTCAGGGAGTTTTGTAACAGCTGAAGTTTCTATAAAATACCAAATGCCATTTTTGTTTCCCTGATTCTCAATTATGATAATCGTGTTGCTATTTTGCATATAGACACATAAGATTTGCAGGTACTTTATATTTTTTGTGTTTTCTCAGATTGTTATAAATATTCTATTAATTACTGTGAACTAATACTATGCTGCATGACTTCATGAATAAAACATGCTTTGGGAAAATTGAAAAGGATTAATTGTGGTAGAATTTAAGTTGACTTCCTCAAAATTAAATGCCCAGCACTCATCAAATTCTAGTCAAATAGCTCTCCTCAGCATGTGTGCATTAATAACAACCTAAAGACACTTTTAATCCTTTCTGGGAAATAATCCACTCCAAATTTAACCTAAAACTTCATACTTGTGTGCATTAATAAATCTGTCTTAATTTTTAATTGAATTTTAAATGTTCTGTTAAAATACACAGATAATTACAATGAGGTAGTATTTATACCTTTCAAGTTACAGCTCTGAAAAACTCCAAGTTCCTTATTGAACTGTAAACTAAATTGAGCCTAATAATTAGCCTACTTTGTAAACAATGAGAAATGTGTTTCATAAAGTTTGATTTGTTTTACCACTAGTGCCAGAAAAGCAGACACTAGGACAGTGGGCAGTGGAAGGGGGTCAGCAGTGGGGCAGAAGAATGAGAAGAGAAGTTAATGCAGAAAATATAAAATACCTTATACATGCACTGGTAAATATCTTCTTTCAGCTCACAGTCATATAATATTATTGTATACCTATGCAATATTTTAAAATGCACCTTTTACATTGAAGAACTAAAGTCATAGTATATATGCATAAAGACATGCATAAAGCTTAAGTGAAATGTTTATGTTGTTTCCTCTGGCCTCATAGTTTCTATCTTAAGAAAAATTGAACAATAATATTCTTGTTGCATTCATGATTTTGAGAACATTCTTACATGGATTCATGAGAAGAGAGATTTAGGTTTTCATTATCTCTTTACTAAGTGAATTAAGACTTGCCCAAGGGACAGTTTCCCTCATTCCTGCAATAAATAAATCTGATCATTGATAAACACTGAAAATGTATTTAAACATAACATTTGTAAATGACTGTGTCTCATACCACATTCATTAAAATATTAGATATAAATACATATCTCATCAATCTTCATGAAGAAGAAAAAAAAAAACAGATGGTAACAGTTATTACCTTTGGTCACTATACTTCAATTCTCCATTTTACTACAAAAAATTAATCACTGTGTCAAGAAGACTCAAGTTCTAAAGAAAAACATTGGACAAAACACAACAAAAGCACCTTATATTACCAATCAGGCTTGGCAATTTTGTATATTTTAAAAATTATAGCCATAATTTATTTATATATCTATATCTATCAATATATATATCATATAGTATGTCATCCTATATATTAATGTATATATTGCATACATTACATATCATGTATAATACATAATATTATATATTCATATATGTGCTATTATGTAATATATGTTAGCCATGATATATATGCATGTATGTGTATATGTATGTGTACATATATATGTATATACAGTAAATGTTTTCTATCCAACATAACACTTAAATTAATTCTCTGATAATTTCACATCATGCTTTCTAGTCCTTCCATATCTGTCCTTCTATCCTGTGATTTATCCCACACCTAAAAAATTAAAAACTAAAAATAAATATTTAAAAAAAGTGGGAAAAAAGCCCAAGTCCAGTTTGTGTTATCTATAAAGTCATCGGAGCATGGTCAAACTCTCAGTGGCTTTATCCTTAAGCAGAACTGTGTCCTTTCATTTCCGCATCTCCACAATCAATCAATTGTGCCAGAAACAATCCATTGTGGAGAGCTACATTTCAGCATCCCTATTATATGTTTTAACAGTTTTCTTCTGTTGCTTTCTGTCTAGACTGTTCCTTTGTTTTGGAACGTCTTAGGGGGAGGGGGAAGAGTTGTCACAGAAGCCTTCCATCTATCTCCCTCTCATCTGTGCATCTGCCCTCATCAATATCACAGTCTGCTTGTCCTTCACCATCAGTGTGAGCACAGATCATGGGCCTCTGTTGGGGGTTGGTCTTGTATACTCTGTATTCACATGGTGACTTCTATTCTCAGGCATCTGTCTATCATCCAGACAATGGCATGGTCAAATATCTCCAGTCCCAGTGTTATGTAAAGATTGTTTTCAATCATCTCTGATTGGTCAATAAATAGATGATCAAGAGGGGGCAGAGGGTGGGGAGAGAATATAGGATGGCTGGACTTCTGATCCCAGCCAAGGGTCCCAAACAGAGAGAAAGGAGGTAGAGAAGGAGCACAAAGAAGGGAGAGGAAGGTGGCCATGAGGGAGTAGTTACAGAAGGAATCATGGTGAGCAAGTGGCCAAGGGATTCACAATGAAGGATACACTCAGGGAGAGCACAGCAGAGCAAGATTCCAACTGCAAGCAGCATAGGTACTTTGTCTGGGGTGGATATAGCACAGAGGATTTGAATAGCTCAGAACCTGCCTATACTGCCTAAAGCTTGCTAATAAACTTAATAGGTCTTTGCATCAATTATCTGTAAGTTAAAATTGACTAAAGAAGGCACAGACATGTCCTACAGTTATATAGTAACAAAGAGGGCATAGGGAAGTCCCTGAAAAATACATTTTCAGGCCTCTACATGGTTTCTGATAACAGCACAGAACAGGATCATGGCCCGGTGCTACAGAAGGATGACTGACCCAGACAAGACCCTTGGTGGCAGAATGGGCCTGAACATTACCCTGGCCTCCAGACAGTGAAGGCCACTCAGATTAGTATGGCTTTCATAGGCATCACAGCCTACGGACCTCAACGTGTTTTTAGGCTTTAGCACAGCCAGTGGGAATCTGCGTGGTCATCAGTGGTAAAGGACCAAGGACATCCACACAAACCCTGGGGTCAGAAGGACAATAGACCCAGATGTGATCATCAGACAGCAGAGATTTGTGAAGCTCCTGGCATGATTTTTAAGCTTTATTGTTTCTTTGTATTTGTGGATTGTTATTCTACATGTATGTGTGTATACTGCTGTCATGTGCTATATACATGGGAAGCCAGAAATTAGTGTTTGCTACCCTGGAACTTGAGTTACAGGAAATTGTGAACTGCCTTGTGTGTAGTTGAACAAATTCAGACTCCTCTATGAGAGCAGCAACAGAGACTTGAGCACTCACTTTAGTCTTATGTACAATTTCTTTTAAAATATTTTTTACTGGTCGTGTCACTGGTCAGGTGGGGTTCTTGAGTCCTTAGATCCCACTGGTCTGAGTTACTCCCAGTGTTGGTGTGTGCACATGTTTGTTAAAAACACTTTTCAAAAAATGAAGCTATGTATGTGCAAATGAAGAGAAATTCTGAATGTGTGTAATATTAAAGAATGTCTGTGAGTCTTTTATGTATAGACTATATCTATATCTATATGTCTATATCTATATCTATGAGATAAACATAAACTTAATAAAATGTACAGTCTTAATCTTTTATGGTTTTGTAAATAATTGTTAATTTAAATGAGTAACTATTAATTACAACACATGTACTGATTCTTACGAAATTATTCTTTAGAAAAATATTTCAGTCTAGTCATAACTTAAGGCTTTTAGAATAAAACTCTTGGCTCCAATTTTAAAGTTTGAACTCACTTGGTGAAATGTTGAGACACTTTTTCACAAAACTCACTGATATCAAAAAAATGTATTGTCTCCTATTAAATGTTATCCTTGTGAATGTTATTGATCCATGTAAAAGATTCATTAAGGAGTTTTGCAGTGTAGCAATCTTTCTACTGAGAGAATAATCTCTATCAAATGTACAGGTATTTCTTTGGGTCCATTTAAAAGATCACATTGTTATATGTAAGCATAATGAAATGTAAGAAACTTTACCTGCTGAGAGTCAATGAATACTCTTTGTGTTCTGCCATTTTCTGAGACTCTACTTGTTGAAGAATGAGTTCATGGTAGGTGTGGGCCACAGCATAAATAGCATTATACAAATTGTAACCTTCTTCACTCAGGACCACGTCAAATTTGTGCAGTGCTGTCCAATCCAATGGTTTGTTGAATATAAAATGATCCATTTTATTGCTGTTCTTAGAGACTGAACAACTAAAATGATTCCACTCCAGAAAAATAATAAATTTTACTCAATACTTATTTCTAAAGCCTTTCTATCATAGAAAAATAAACTTGGAAAATACATGTCAGAATGCATATTAAATACATTTCCATGCTTATCAATTGCTTGTGTGTTTCTATTTTCAGTAATAATTTTACCCCATGTTTTCATTAACACATATTTATATATATTATCAAATATTTTATTTGTTTTGTAAAACATCTAGCAACAGATCATATTATTATTCTTTTCCTTAAATAAACCAAATTCAATGAATTGGTCAATGCATCAAATAATAAGATATCCATTGGAGGCTTAGGTTAGTGATGTTGTTTGCATTATGTTTTTACCTATAATTTTGTTCTTTTATTTAAAACTCTTTTAAATATTTAAATTTAAAGGTTATATTGTAAGGGTCTGAAAACCACTGATGGAAGACCTCAGACTCAGATAATATGCAAAACCAAAAAGCATTTACTGTACAGAAACAACCAGCATGTAGGGGGTCAAACATTCTCGAAAATGGCTGCTCCGGACAAAGGCATGCAGGCTTTTTTCCAGGGAACAGGATAAGCTTTCTAGAAGGATTAGGTCATTAAAATTTCATTGGTCGTTGCTAGGGGTCATAGGTAGTCAAAGGTCTGCATTCCTATGTCATGAACTTTTAATCATAAGATGAGATGGGGCTGCCCAGTGCTGATGGCCCATTCTGAGATATTTTCCTATTTTATGGTTAGCCCCAGGCTGTTGTTTGTGAGATGATTTTATGATCTTATTCTGGATTTTCTGGTCTGTTCCTAGAGCTGGTGTCTTATGACCTAGTTTCTGGGACTTATGGTCTATTCCTGAAGCTGGTCCTTAAGGCCTTTTTTGAAATCAGGCCTGGTCCTTAAATGGAGACAGACGGGGTTTATGTTGACCTTTCAATATTAGTTGACTCTGGCTGTACACATAGCCATTCTAAGGGTCAATATTTAACATCTAATAGTCTTTTCAAAGTGGGAAGGTCAGTTGCATCCATTTCATAAAATCTAATCTCGATGCTTTCGGAAGTTTGCACTTAATTATGGGTCAGATGAGTGGTTCATTTTGTTGTTATTGTTTTGTTTTTATTTTTTATTTTAATGGTTCATGTTAACAGGACTGGTGGTCTAAAATGGCACCTCTTAAATCTGCTTCAGTGTTCTTTGCTTCATCTCAGATGTCAGATTTCATACTGCATATGTGCATTATTGGTGAAATGAACTTAACTCTTTCCAAAAACTGATACGTAGTCAAGGTTGTTATGTAGCAACAAGTGATTGTGCAGTTACTTAAATTTGCTAGGTTACTGAAGGTGGGCTTGGGATTAGGTTTTCCAATATTTATAGAATGGGGGTTGACTATATATTTGGACTAACTTACAAGGAGTTATGAACATTGTTTATTAAATCACACTGCTGCTTTGTCACACTGACTATTTTGAGTTAAATGTGTAGGAATAAATTCACAGTAGTAGGAATGGGAAGATCACTCAACATTCATTATGCTTTTAAAATCAAGAAATGAAATCCCCTCTTTGATATGTCTTTATAAGTCAATAAATGTAAAATTTCTCATGTTAAATAATTGGAGGCTGACCTTCATGAGAATATCAGTAAAAAATCTTACTAAACTATCTCATACGGTTCTAATCTCTTCTTATTCCAACATTTATTCCAAACTACACCCTTTGCTTTACCATATTTCATATTTTTGTGGCCCAACTCAACATTGATCCCTTAAACCCTTAGTTGGCGTTTCAGTTTCTGGAGGGCTTCCTTAATGCACAAATTATTTGTGAAATAAGTATATATGGTTTTTTTTTTTGTTGTTGTTTGTTTGTTTGTTTGAGACAGGGTTTCTCTGTATAGCCCTAGCTGTCCTGGAACTCACTCTGTAGACCAGGCTGGCCTCGAACTCAGAAATCCTCCTGCCTCTGCCTCCCAAGTGCTGGGATTAAAGGCATGTGCCACCACTGCCCAGCTAGTATATATGTTTTTCTTTTGTTAATCTTACCATAATTTAGTCTTTAGGTTCAGTTGTATACCAGAAATAAGGGAAATAAAATTTTGTCTTTCCTGTAGTCATTTAAGAAAATGTCCTACCAACATGTCTACTTTGTGTTTTTATTTATTCTCTGATTACCTGTTGAATAAGGAAAGACCAAAACCAATGTCTATAGATAACATAGGCCAGTTTAACTTTACAGTTTGACAGTTTGATTTTACTTCATAAAATCTACTACATGAATGTATACCATTTGTTTCACTTGGAACTGAAATACTATCTCATTCAATATTTATTGGATTACTTTTTTGATGATTTATATGCATTTCACCTAGATATGCTATTTAATTATTTAATAGTTTCTCAATGTCACTATTTTTAAGCAACTGAAAAGCTTCCAACTATTTTGCACACACCATAAACATCTATATGTGGTTCATTTAGCTTCATTTCTTACTTTTTTACCTTGGGACTTAGGAAACGGAGGGAAAATCAAGAAATCTATATTTCATAAGTGGTAGTCTGCTTCTTATGCAGTTTGTTTTGAATGTTTAGTTATTTGCAGATCAAGATTTCTACTTCTCTCTTTAACCTTAAAAGTGAAACTATATTCATTCAATTCTAAGATTTATTGAATAAAAAAAATCTTGTTCCTGATGTTCAGCACTCCATCTTGTTGTGGCCATTGGATCTATAATCAATTAGCAAAACATATCACACATGTTGCTTCCCAAACAACACATAAATGTTCATGGTGCCTTTCACTTGCAAAACAAAAAGAACACTTACACTGCCTTAATTTAGAAATGGTAGCCTCACATAAATCAATCCATTATTCCAACAGAAATGTAATTATTTAATGAAGCTGATTCACATTCTCTTCTCTGTCTTCATCACACACTTCCATTACTAAGATGTATGAGATGTTTGCCAGTGCATGTTCAATGTTAATTTGCTTACTATCAACACAATACTCAACATGATCTATGGTGGGACTTTAACATAATACGTTTTTCCCTTCTCATTTTATCCAGGTATCAATATAGTGACTTAGCCTGGAACAAGACCAATATGTTTCACTCTGTAGTTAGTGTGGTTTTATGAGTATATTTACCTTTCTACTTTTCTTACTGATAAGATTAGACATGATGTAGAAACCTTTGTGTACATGCCCAAGAGTGATGTGTCTGGGTCTTGAGGTACATCTATGTCATGATTCTTTAGAACTTCCACACAGATTTCCAGAGTGGCTGCTTAAGTTTGCACTCCCACCAGCAATGGTTGAATTGTTCCCTTACTCCACACACTCCAAATACGAGCTCTCATTTGTTTAATTGATGTTGGTCATACCAACTGGTGTTAGATGAAATCTAAAATTAGCCCTAGTTTACATTTCCCTGATAACTAGGAATCTTAAACTTTTCCTTAAATGTTTCTCAGCCATTTTTGTTTCCTCTTTTAGATTGATCTGTTTAGAGATGGAGTCTGTTTCTAATTAGGTTGTATTATTGATATCCAGTTTTTCTTTGTATATTTAAATATATAATCTCCCTGTGTGAGCAAAGCTATCCCTGTGTCTGTGAGAAATGTTTCAATGAGAGTGTCAGTTTCTGTTACTTTCTGAGTATTCCACACATTTAGTGAATATTTTGCAATTCTGGGGTTGCTTAAGAGTAGGTGGAACAGTTTACATACTTAGTCAGTTACCATATTTTTTTCTCCCTTACTTGATCTGCTTCAAAACAACACTGGGAAACTTGGTGAGAGGTTCAGTAACCTCATGGTTTTAATCTAATTAAGGCTTCTTCCTGTCTCTAGGAAACTACTTATCATTCACATGTCAAACAGCATCTCAAATGCCTAGCCATTTATTCACATTTCAAAGGATCCATTACCACCTTAAACCATAGCAGACATCAGTGGGTACCCTAGTGTCTGATCAAGGTTGAGAACAATACATGTAGTTCTCAACCCAGCACCTGCCACTGTTAAGTCAAGGATGTTGATATGTTTGAGCATGATAAATATACTGCTTGTCCTGATTAGTATATCAACTTGACATAAGTCAGGGTCATTTGCGGAAGAGGAAATTTCAATGGAAAAAATAGTATTAATTTTTTACTTTCTCCTTAGGTTTAGAAATATAAATATATCACTTGGGGAGAAATGATACATTTATTTCCCAGGATTTCATAACAGAGTGAGATTCTTCCAATAGTAAGGTAGCTTTGAGTGGAATTAATGATGCAGAATTACTTGAAGAATAAACTTGATTTTAACTTCATTTGTGGATGATTTCGGAGTTTTGTTTTCCAGAGTAACAATTCATGTCAGAATGTAATTAATGATACATATATTTATCAATCTTTGAGATATTACTTTATTAGTTCATTAATTATATAATCTGTTCTTTCAGTTTAAAATTAGCTACATGAAAGTAAAACAGATGTCAGCAAGTTTTAAATGGCTTTAAATTCCTCCTGAAAGGAAAAGCCTTGGATACAACCTGCTTCTAGCAGTAGTTGGTCCTAAACATTGAAATTGTTATTTTTTTCACAGCTTACTAAGAAGTATTTTGCTTTATAATCCCATATAAAGTATTCCTCAAGGAGATTTCAACCAAAAGAGAGGGATTTAGAGTCTTGCTGCTTTTCTGAAAGAGTCTTTTTGTCTTTAACTACAATCATTATGCTCAGAAAAAACATACCAGGGTCTCTTTCTCTTTACTTTGTCACTTCAAATAAACTAGTATTAGGATTTATTAATGCACTTTTAGCAACATTGCTTTGAAGTAATAGGCCCAGCCTGTTATTCTGTCATTTCAGATTTTACACTCTTAAAATTTTCCTTAAAGCAAGATTTGTTTCTATATTCTAGTAAGCTAATTAAAAATGAGTTATTTGAAAAGTTTCATAAATGATATAGTCTATACATTAAAATTTAAGAAAGTTTAGTATAGTGTTTATATTTTTAGATATAAAAGGTAGCAATTATTAACAGCATCATAGAGAGATTAATTATAACTTTCAGTTTTAGAATTGTACTTGCATGTTGACCTGAGTATGTTTAAAAAAAAAAACAAACCTATATACTAGTTTGGTTAAATTCTATCTCACTGAAATGAGTTTACTACTTTTTGAAGTGCTTCTTTTTCTGTGATAGTCTTACTTCTTTTAGTGTTACATTAATATCCTCCACTTTATTGCTCACCTCTACAGCTACTAATTTAGTAAAATATTTTTATGGATTTATTATTTGACATTAATGTTAATTAACACCTTGAATTAACTGTGAATAATCATCGAAATTTTCATAGTGGGTCTTAGGTGTTGTTATGTGACAAAGTTTTTCCTGAGGAGATGCAGCATACATGTACTCACCACAGATAAGGCACTCAAGACAGACTAAACTGCAGAAACAAGCTGAACATGCACCAAAATTCAGATTGGTGAAACAACGTGTTTTATTGTCGCTACTTACAAGAAGGTGGGTTAGGGGTTATTTATAGGAGCAGAAAGGATGCACAGGCAGCTGCTTCATCAAAGCCCACCACAACATGGGCAGGAGCTTCCAAAACTGGGGACCCGTAAACACATTGTACAGACTGCAAGATTATCAACAGGTTGGAGGTCTCCTTTACCAGTCATGCTGTTCTAAACCTCTTCCAGGCAGCTTGGGTGGTTTCTGCTTCGCCCAAGCAGGAGGGCTGGACTCAAGAGTTTTCTTTATATTGTGGTTTGTTTCGGTTTCTTTGTGGCTAAGCTCTCTTCCCTCTGAGAGTAATTCACGGCTTTTTACAGCTTACTCTGTCATAGAGGGTCCTGGGAAATCCCATACATTTCAGGGGATTCCTGAAGGGTTGTCAACTGTTTACTTTCCTGTAGTATGGAATGTTTCAATTGCAGCGGAAATTGTCACAAAAGAGACGATCCTTGGTTGATGTTTGTCTAGAACACAACAAGCTCTTAGTTTGAAAGCCAGCAATACAAAAGTATATGGCAATTGAAGCTTATTTATTTTATTCTTATGAAAATGACTTTATTTTTCAAAATTGAAAGTATATATTATTGGATATTGTACAGTATATGTTTGTTTGTGACTATATTTAACAGATAGGTTTTTTTTAATCAGTTGTTAGCATTTCTAGAGTTAACTTAAATATTTTATAAAAGAATGAAAATTAAAATTCCTTAAATAAGTCTTGAGTAATGTATAATGCTACTTTCCAAATGTATTCTACTTAGGGAAACAATAGGAAAGAAATACATAAAAATAATAATTTTCTTGTATGAAAGATAAAAGACAATGACTGCTATGACTTTTTAATAGTTTTAAGTAAGTGATTTTACTTATTTGAAACAGAAGAATATTTTCTGTGTGTTTAATGGTTGAATTATAAATTATGAGTAAACTAATGTTGTATATGTGAAATCTGTTGCTTTAAAACTGTGTCCACCTGCAGTAGATTCATTAAAATAGTTCTGAATCAGAGTATCCATAAGGTCACAGATGAGCATTTAGCTGGTGCCGCCACACCTCACTTCTCATTGCTGGTGATTGACTAGTGATTAATGTCTCAGTTTTCTATCCTCAGCCATTTTCAAATAGCTGCCTTCATACATTGCAGTTATTGTTCCGTAGTGAGTAATGAGACATTGAAAGAGGCTGAATACAACACAAAAACTGTCTTTATGTGAGAAAAGCAGCCTAGTAGTTGTGGTGGTTTGATTAATTATGGCTCCGTTTAGAATCATGTATTTGAAAGACTGGCTACAGGAGACTAGCACAATTAGGAGACATGGCCTTGCTTGAAGAAGTACATGGAGGAGAGCTTGAGGTTACATATTCTCAAGCCCCGACAGAGAGTGTCCATCCACTGCCTGAGGATCAAGTTGTAGAACTCTCAGCTCCTCCTCCAGCACCATATCTCCCAGGATGTTGTTGTTATGCTTCTTACCATGATGATAATGAACTGAACCTCTGAAACTGTAAGCCAGTCCCAATAATGTTTTCCTTTATAAGAGTTGCTTTGGTCATGGTGTCTCTTTCTATAATGAAACCCTAATTAATTTAGTAAAATATTAGTAGTGCTTGGGAAAATGTAGTTTTAAATGTGTACAGAATGCTATGTTAGTGAAGGTTGAGTGAAGAATTATTAGCTGCATCCTGCAATGTGGTACTTAGTAGAAACAAGCTGTTCCAGTGACCAGCCTTCAGTGACTCAGAGCAAGCAGGAACATCATCACCAGACACCAAGCCAGACAAACATTCCCTTTGAACATTCATTCCATCAAGACCCACTCTCTGGCTCTGTCTTTCTTTCTGTTTCTTCCCTCCTTTTACTCCCTTTTTCCATCTCTGCCTCTGCTCTACTGTCTGTCACCCAATAAAACTTTTTTCATGAGATCTGTTGTGTGTTGGCCTTGAGTGATCTGCCAAGCTACTATTCTTTCTTCTGCTAAACCCTAATACCACATTTCTTCCATTCCTCTTATATGTGTCTGTGTTATTCAGTCTCATAGGGGCCAGAGATCAGAGAACAGTTTGGCTCTAAGAAATACATTGTCAATCATTCTTTATTCATGAAAACATCAGTGGGCATACTTACACACATTATGAAGAGCTTGGGGTTTTATATCTTGGGGTTCATATGAGGGTTGTATCTTCAATGAGAATTTCAATATGTGACTTTTGACCTCATTTGTTATCCATTTGTTTAAATAACACTAGCATATAAACTAAATTTGAAGCTGGCATATTTTCCCCACATGCCTGGTTTCTAAAATTTCCTGACCCATTTCTGTGTTCATATTGCATTTTGACAAAGAAGTCTTTGAAATTCCAGAAGCCAACAATGGCAGTTTCTCAGTTTGAGAAGCACATATTCAACACATTTTTAGGCTTTCAATGGAAATACTGGCATCTCCTTATATTTTCTGTACTTTTTTTCCTCCCTGGGCTGAAGCATAGCTTCCTAAGATACCCATTATACCCAAGTGTTCCAAACACACTCCCCAATGTGCAGGAGAAAGGGCGACAACCACCTCTGCATAAACGACAGGGGCCTTACAGCTGCAAATGCATCTCCTCTAGGAGGATCTAAATGAGGGCTGCCTGAGAGACCAAGGATTGCTGATGGAGATAATACCAGCCAATTTGGAACTGCTGTTTAGAAGAGATGATTTCTTGAGACCAAAGGGGCATTGGTGGAGGATATTAAAGGAGTGTGCAACAGTGCTCAGATGAGCTTGCTGTGGTGTTTCTCACTTGTTCCTGCTCCTGGAGTCTGTGTAGTTGACTCTGCACCACCTTACTTCCAATTCCCAAGGGCTGTACGGTCAGGCAGCGAATAGTCCAGGGCAGAGGCAGCAAACATATTCTTCCCCTTTCCATGCAGTGCACTGTTTCACCTATAATCATTTGACAAAAGAATGGTCAGGATATTATGTTGATTTTCATTGTTTGTGAGCAATGCTCAGTTGCTTCTCCTCTGGATTCCATGATGACAGAAACAGAAATTAACATTCTACGTATGGTTTCCATGAACTCTAAGATATACTTGAACAGATCTAGAAAATAATTCACGCACACAGTCTTTTGTGCTTCTTCCAGGGTATTAGAACTGAAATCCACTCTTTAAATATGAATCTTTCTACTTAGGAGTATTACAGTCCTCAAGTATGTTTAAGGAGTTGGAACATAATTCCACAGAGATTATGTTTTTGTTTGTGTTTTTTCTTGTGAGTTAATATTTACATCTTCGTTGAAATGTTTGATTGTTTCTAACATTCCACCACAGATGATCTTGGTAATTTTAGTCTTATTTTGTTCTTTGAGGAAAAAGTATCTATATTTGCTTCCTGCTGACTAATTTGAAAACACAAACTTTTACATTTGCCATATGCTTTTGTCACACATACCAACCTTGGTCATACTTGAAGGTAATATATAAAGCTGTCAATTTCAGAAGACAGTGTTGATTGAAGAATAACATTCAAGCTGGAAATGAACATCATGCTGTAGCTGTTATATCAAAAGTAGTAACAGTACCTGAAGCAGTTATTAAAATGGAGATTTTCTGACTTTCTCCACTCTGCACATTAAAGGACTGGCCCATAAATTAGGAAGTTTCATATTTTGATAAATAAGTAGCTATGTACCAACATATATGGGTGCGAAGACCTGTATAAAACCACATGCTTTTTCTCATTAAAATATAATGAAGATAAATCTGTTAATACCTCAGCAGCATATAAAAGACTCAGAAAAGTATAATTTCATATCTCATAGAGATAGGTAAAGATATTAAGAAAAAAGTTAAGAGAAAATGGAGAAAGCTAATAAGAAATATGTTAGAAACAAACTAATGAATTCTGTAATAAGAAACTCATGGCTTTACCTCTAAGATTTTGGGGAAAACCAAGCTACTTCAAACCACACAGTAATACACAAAGACAAGAGTTGTTATGGAAATTAGTACATTATGCTTAAGTCCTCTGACTTTCAGGTCCCGTTATCCATTATCACAAACACATTTATGACTAAAGGAAAATGAAGAGGACCTGGGTACTGTGTGATATATTGTTTCTAAACAACAAAATTGAAGATAGAAGAAGATGTAATTTTTTTTTTATATATGAAAGGAGAAAATCAGGTTATAAATGCATTATAAAACCATGCAATTTAATGACAATGGCAATATGTGATAAAAATATAGATCAAGAGTAAAATAGCACCTAGTAAGACTAAATAAGGGAAGTATAAGAAATTTCTCTAAAGCTGTGCTAGACTGATAATTTGTCTCTTCTATGTATCATAAAGATGAAATTGTATTCAGGTAAAGGCATGGTAAATGGAAAAAGGTGTAGAAAATTTACTGAGGTATTGCACTATAGTCTCCCTTACAGTGACCAAGGACACATTGAGTGTATTGGTCTTCCCAGGAAAAGCATAATTTTTTAACACTTCAACTTTACAGAAGGTACAGACAAAGTTTAATAAAGCGGCATGTAATTGCCTCCCACAACGGCTGTTACCAAAGGTATTTCAATGAAACTATTCCAAGCAGGCTGAAATAAAGTGCTTTATATTTGCAATCTCAGCTGTTCTGAGGTGATCTAGGGATAGATTATAGAGAATGAATAAACTACCTACCCCAAAGGTTATATCAAAAAGCACGTATTTTCTGCAGAGCACCGAGTACTTGGCACTTATAGATCCTGATGGGTACTTGTGGTGCAGATAAACTACACCGCTGTACATTAAGAGCCATGAGAAATTTGTTGCAAGTCTCTAGCCAACTATGTTCTTTTTCATTCTTCTCTTCAAACTCCCTTTCTTTACTTGGCCCTTAATTTTGAATAATATCATGGGATTCCTTTACACCCATCATTCTTTTTCTGTATATATGTGTGATCTAACTCATTTTCATACTTTCAATCTTTCAAATGAGAGTTATTTACAAATATGTACTACTTACTCTAGTTTTCCTCAAGGCTTTAAGGCCTCAAGGTTCTATTTATGTACCTGGACATACCCTGAGTATTCTGTACTAATCCATTTATTAGAATTTCCCAGTGTCAGTGTCTAAAGCTGCATTGTTATCTTATAGTCCACCAAGGTCGTGTCCTCATCTAGTCAGAGTTGTTGTATTTCCTCAAATGCATTGACAACTACTGGCTGCTACCATGTAAAAAATGGGCCACAGTCAGTCTCTCAGAGAAATTGTAGACAGGATGTGTTCTGCATTAGCCAACTTTGTTTAATTGTTTTTACTGGTTAACAGTTATAAGAGTTCTGAGAATATCTACACTAATAACCAAGGGTTTTTTTTCCTAAACATACTTCCATGTTTTTGTGTGTTCTCTAGATAAAAATAAGCTTCTGTGTTCTTTTTATCTCTAGCTTACTTGCTGTAGAAAACTGCCTTGATATATTAACTCACAGTTTTATGAAAGTGTTCAGCGTTCAGACACTGGGAACTGGCCACACTCCTCATTACTAATCAGAGGCAATGGTAAATCCTCCTCCTGGTTTCAGGGCCCTGACTTTATCATTCATATTTTTAGGATGTTGATTTTATTAGGAGAAAAAATTTTGAGTTGCCGTTCCTTCCTTCAGCATCAAGAAGTAGATCAATATTTATGTGGTCTTTCTCATGCCCTTACTGTGAGTCTTTTCTCTCTTAAATGACTATTCTATTTTATTTTTTCTTTTTTCCTAGTATTTTTATATTCTAAATTTACATATATGTATTTGTTGATGTATATGCATACAGATGTGCAAGTGCCAACAGATACCAGGAGAGTGAGCCATCTCTCTAGTCTTGATGATAGTATTTTTATTAAAGGAAATCATTAGGCATCAGAAAAAAATCACTAAGATTGACCCATTAATGTACTATTTATTCCTCTCTGTTAGTAATTTTATGCTCTAGATAAAATGCAACTTGTAGTATTGGAGAAAAACAACCCTTCCCATTTAGCTGTTAATTGGAGAGCTGAGCAAGCATTTTGTGTGTATATATACAGAAAAGGGACACTATGACTTTATAACACCACTAGTGCTTTAAAATCCCTCTTCATTAACAGGTCTGAGTTCAAGCAGTTCCATGTGAATTCACAAATTTCCACCTGGGGACTTCTTATAATGATCTGCAGACCTACAGAGCAGTGTGAGTGTATAATAATGCCTGTATTAAAGTTTTTAATTCCTACTTACTCATCCAATTCTGATATATATATGTCTTACCAAACTTACTGAAAGCTCATATATTATCACTGAATTCATCCACTTAATATGCTCATGAAACCCATCTCAAATTGCATACACACACACACACACACACACACACACACACACACACCTTTTGGATGTATGTATGAGTTATGGATAAGTTTTAAAGAAGCAAGACAGGTTCTTTTTTTTTTGCCACTTAAAGTATAACTTAATTTTTCCAAGGTATTTTTCCTTCTGCCCTCATGAAACTTCTTTACATGGGCTTTGGTGGAGGTCGTGGTGCAGTGCCAGCAGGTCTGAATTGAGGTGGGGGGGTTCGGTCCTTCTGAGCTTCTCGAGATCAATTCCTGACAACCTTGCTATGAATGGCACAGCTCACGCAGTAATGCAGCTTGATGTAGAGTTTGGGAAGCAAGTAAGAGTCAAAGAAGCTTGCTTCAGATATGTCCCTGACAGCAGCGGCTTCTACAATGTTCCGAATGAATGACAAACTTCTTAATGGCCTTATCCTTGGGCACACAGCCAGTGCAGTTCATGCAGTGAATTGGCTGCACATGGCCGCAGCACTTTTTGGCACGACAGTTGTTTTTTGGTCATCTTGGAAGCATGACAGTCATTTTAAAAAGTAGTCCCATTTAAAAGAATGAGAACCTTTAGCATTAATTTCAATAAGACACACTGAAATAAATAACATAAATTCATTTGCAGATCTATAGGTTTTGCTCTGACATCCAGTGAGAAAAATGACGTAAAATCAATGGCATTTATATACTTGAGTTTTACAAATAAAAGTGTATATTTTGGTGAAAAATAATGTTTAGAAGCATATTATATACTTTCAAAAAGAACTGTTTAATCATTAAGGGAAAAAGGATAAATTTTATTTCATCTGAAACTTTTAATATCGTCACTAAGAAGGAAAAGTTTAGTAGTTCTGCAGTGATATTTTTCTAATAAGATATTAGTGGTTAATTGTTATTAAGAACTTAGTATTTATAACCACATGAAAACCTACAGGTAGGTGTGTCTGTAGGGCTATGTAACTAAAGATGAGATGTTCTAAATGCAGTGATGTCACTGTTAAGCTGGAGTCCTACTGAAGCGAGAAAAGAAAGCAAGATGAACAGTATCATTTCTCTCTCTGTTTCCTGAAGGTAAATGTTAGGTAAAGAGAAACTTTAGGTTGACCCTGGCATCCCTTTCCCACCGTGAGATAACAGTGGAAGAATGGATGTGAATGTCACCAGTGATGCTATGTCAAACAGACACTGAGCTAAATGCAATAAACTTTACATGTGCCTACAGACATTATGATTTTTATAAACACTGGGATGCTCCAAACATTCACGGAATACACTATATTTTGGAACATTTTCACTATATATGATGTCTAGTATTATCTAGTTAGTCTAATTTGGAATAATCTGGGGAATAAGCTTTCTGTCATGTCTGGGTGGAGTATATTGATTCCATTCGTTGAGACAAAAGACATCAGAATGGTACCATTCCTTTCCTGGATCATAGACCGTACTAATAAGGAAAAGAAACTAACCAGAAGGAAGCATTCGTTGTGTTTTGTTGTGTTTTGTTTTGTTTTTCCTGGCTATAGATTGGAAATGATCACATTTGTTAAGTTCCTGATGCCATGAGCTACCTGCCGAAGGTATGATAACTTGAAACTGTCAGAATAAACTCTTTCTACCTAAATTGTTTTAGCCAGGGCATTTTAGCCCAGAACAATAATTAACCCACTGTGTGTGCTTCGTTTTCAGGTAAAATAATTCATTATACTTAGATATGCAATTTGCATTATTCAGAATGAACCAAGATCTCACCTCTCTTTGTGTGTGTGTGTACTTCATGTCATGGTTGATAACAACACACACAGAACCAACTATAAAAATAGTGTAAAAAGGAATATTTCTCCATGTGTCATATATAACATACTTTAGTATCTATGTGCTAATTAATAAATATGAATATATTGATATATTTATAGAAAACTTGTATGATAATCTGTTAAGTACAATTTATCATAGTAAAGTATTCATCTATAACAATATACAAAGGAGTACACATTTTAAGTATGAATATTTAAGGACAGTAGTCTAAAGAATAGGCTGTCTAAGATTGGAATGAGATCATACCTGGTAAGAACATCCTTCCTGCAGCAATACATGCTGAGAGGGAAAAGGACAAAACAGGAGATATGCATATGAGTGAATGAACACCCATAAGGAAAAAATAGAAGCAGAAGAAGAGAAGAGAAGTTTCTCAACTCATCTTTTGATCTGAAATGCCCTTATGATGCCCCACCTTCTCCATATATATATATATATTTTATATATATATATATATTTTAAGTTGTATATATATATACAACTTAAAAATTATATATAAAATAAAATTATACAAACATTTATATCATTTATTTTTTCATATTGTTACATATATGTCAAATGATAAGGTGGGAATCTTCATTGTTACAAAGCAACATCTGTTGAAAATGCTGTATCTGTAAGTATTTGTCAAAGTTCAGTAAATATCACCCCTGTGCTGCTATCACCGCTAACTAAATAAACCTATCATTACAGAAAATGGAGATCATTACAGAAAAATAAAATCACAACTGGATAACCTGCAGGGAGAAAAGATCATGGGTTTCCTGGGTCCAAATGATACATTTATGTCACCTCTGGGTCTTAGGAAATATCAAAGAAGAAGGTAGTAAAAGAAAACAAAGTAGAAAAAAATTTTGCAGCTTCAGTCTTTTTTTTTAATTAATCATTTTATTTGTTTACATTTCAAATGATATTCTCTTTCCCAGTATCTCCTCCACAAAACCTCCATCCCATCCCAGACTCCCCTTTGACTCTATGAGGGTGCTTCTCTACCTACTCCCCCACCCCTGCCTCACAGCACTATCATGCAGATACACTGGACTAAGCCAATGGAAGAGCTGAAGAAACTGAAGGGGCTTGCAACCCCATAGGAAGAACAATGTCAACTAACAGGACCCCTAGAGCTCCCATGGACTAAACCACCAACCAAAGAGTAGACATGGTGGGACCCATGGCTCCAGCTGCATATGTAGCTGAGGATGGTCTTATCTGGAATCAATGGGAGGAGATGCCATTGGTCCTCTGAAGGCTCGATACCCCAGTGTAGGGAGATGCTAAAGTAGAAAATTTTAAGAGCCATACTTCTAGGCAGGCTCTGATAATACAGTGTCTCCTAGAATTGTCTGCATAAAAAATGGCAGTGTCACTGAATATAATAACATGGAATTGTGTAAGTTTTCTGAAGTTCCACCGCTAGACAAAAATATTGGACAACTACTGGCTGCTCAAAGAAGCAGAATAAGTCTTTTTCAGAGGTGAGACTATTGGTTAACCAATGCAAAGTGATCAGCTGCAAAAAACACTGCAAAGACCTTTTTAAAAAAATTATCTAAGTGTAATTCAAAGGCTATCCACATTGAAACATTAAAAAAAAAAGGGTACAAATGATACATTGACTTATGACTAAACTAATATCTATGGAAAAACTGCCTAAAGATAATTCATTCTCTTATATATCTTATAAGAAACAGTAAAATTTCAAATTGTCTACTTCATGATATTTATTTTGTGCATCTAAATTGGTGCAATATCATCATCTTAGTTTACATCTTCCCTCCCTCTTTACTATTTGACCATCATAATTAATCAGAAATAAGAATGTATTTAGTTCATTGTATTTATTAGAATCACTGAACAGTCACTCATTGACTTAAATATTTATTGAGCAGTATACCTTAAAAGCTGGCTAGTCAACAGTCACTGTGTTCTCCAGGTGATACACTACAAATGGCAGGCCTCTTTGGACCCTGTAGTCACACTTCCAGTTTGAGAAGAGTGAAGCACTAAGCAAATCCCTCAATCAACCCACACTCTATTACACCTCACTCACTAGAGAGAATGTAAGGTTAGGGATAAAATACTACAGCTGGGAATTCAGAAAAGACATTTCAGACAAGACCTGTCAAACGGTCACTCTCAAAATGAAAGTATACTGTGCCTCAGAAAAATGAAAGACAATTTCTTCAAAAATTCAGAATATGTATATACACAGGACTTTTAATCAAATGTGACAAATGAGGTGAATATATTTCATCTTCTTTTAGGATTAGATTATATATGAAGTTATATTTTTCTTTGTAATTTTTAATGTCCCTCTATTTTAGAAACCAGTAGAAAGTGATAAACTATATTGATCTGCTCTCCATGGGGACCCACTCACTAAGATACAGACTTTCAATTGAGAAGACTCCAAATTGTTCAACTCAGTAAAATATTGACTCTCTAAGACCAAAGCTAATAGGCCAATAGGAACACTGAGAAAAGCAAACAATAGGAGAAAATTGAGTTTTACATATAAATCTCTCAAAGTTCATATAAATTTTAATATAATATTAAGCATAATAAGCAACAAATAGGTAGAAAAGAGGAGCAGCGAGACAGAGATAGTTTGTATTAGTCTAGTATAAGCATTTAATCTCCACATAGCAGTTTTTAGTAAGTTTTCTGAGAATAACATTGCAGTATTTCTGAATAGTTAGCAAGACTTTGGGGTTAATTGCATTGGTGTTTTCTAATCAGGCATATTCTGGGTTTTGTTCATCATGTATGAGCAGTGCAGCACCCTGAAAATGTTACTTTAACCAAGTGTTCTTTGCCTGATATTGAGATATAAGATCTAACAAGAAATAAGCCCTGTGAGAACTAAATATAAATCCATTATACCTACAGGAAAATGTACACTGTATTATACATGAAAAATGCCCAGCTCATAATTAATTATCACCTAAAGAGGTAAATGCAATTTCTTTAGTGCATTAACACACTTTAATTCATCATGCCTTTATTGTTGGAGATTTGAGGTATTTGCTTTAATGGCAAATATGAAAAAGTGATTTAATTAATGTCATAGTGATCCTCAGGCATTAATGCCATTTCAATGCTTATTTACTAAAGGTATATTATGAATTATGGGATATAGCCTCTTTAGGTTTCTAATACATATTAAAAACTTATCAACAAAGAGTGGAATTGAGGTTTATCCTTCTATCAGAAGCATCGAGTGTCATTAACTTTACCATTCTTCATAGTGCTTTTGATAGTCATGAATATTCATCCTCTTCATTGACTCTTTCCTACTTGATAGATGAAAACAATACACTATTGTTTTAATTTAACAATCTCAAACAGTAATAAAGTTGAACATTTTCCCCAATGTACTAGCTGAGGTTTGATGAGACATTTAAAAAATAGCACTTTGTTATTATACTCCATGTAGATGTAGTTCAATAGATGTAGTTGTGGTGCTGTACACTTTGATTGCCACCTTTAAAATTAATTACTTTTTGTTTATGCTTCTTCTTCTCAGATTACAATAAATTATGCCACTCAGGCAAGTTCTTACTGAGACTTAATTGCTCTTTGAAAGGTTTGGCAGATACATCACACCAGTTCATTAATTCACAGATGATTCCTTCACATTAAGAAAGACACATTGGAGTGCCAAAAATGTCAAGGGAGTTATTATGCACAAAAAGTATAAAATGGCAACCATCAAAAGGTGAGCCCTTAACTAGTAGGGATCAAAATGAAAACTGTTATGATTCCTTAGTGTAATAATCAGGAAATATTAGATTATTTTCGGGTCATGCAAGGAGAATCTTTCATTTGTTAGCTCTGTCCCTTGGAGGAGAGATATTTCATTGAGCTTCATAATTTTCTTCTAACATAAAACTAGAAGATACTACATTTTCTCTATGTGATTCAATTGTGTGGATTCATTTGCTCAAATATTAACCAAATATGTATTTTCCAAGCACAATTACACACATATCCTACATTTAATCTGCAGTTCAATAGTAATCATAAAATAAAATATTATTTTTTATTTAAAATATAAAGAAAATGAAACATTTTAAGCAGTTAAAGGGAGAAACAGAGATTTGGAGATTCAGAACTTCTAGCCATGCCTTCTAACTGTCAGAAGTCATCATCTCTTAGTATTTCACTAGGCATGAAGAATTCTTCAGGCATTTTTCATTAGAAGCAGCTATGTAAGCCCAGATGTGTACATTTATGTATGTGGTGTGCCTTTAAGTAAATATTTAACATGAGTTACATGTAAATTGTAAATGAAAATGCATCACCTTTTAAAAGCTTCTAAAATGGCAAATTTCTTGTATATGCCCATTCCAAAGATATTGGATTATTTATTTTTCCATTGAAGGACGACTTTGAGTAAATAAGGTAGAAAGATTAATAAAAAAACATTTGAACAGAGAAAAACAAGGAATAGCCTCCTATTTCCAAATTTATATTTCGGTGGAAGGAGACATTACAGATTTTAAAATTAGAAATTATGGTGAATTTGAAACAGATGCAATACAGAGAAAAGAGTGAAATAAATTTGGAATGAGATCATTTTTACATAGGATGTTATAGGAAATATTGTGCAAGAATATTGTCTTGAAAGCAGCAAGAACATTTATAATGGAAAAGTACTGCAAACAGAGGCCACATAATCAAACTCTTCCTTCACTCCCTTTATCTGCTAATATAAAAGTTGTTTATGTAATCTATAAAGCATTACACTTTTTTGATTATGTTAACATTGAGACCCTTTTGCCAATTACCTGAAAATATAAAGCACACAAGAATCCATTACTTCTTAATGAACTAAAAAATGCTGAGTAGTATTTTAATTGCAGAGTCCCCCGAAGACCTCTGAGGTTTCTGGATTTTAATTTGTAAATCAGTTCATCTACCTTCCGGCTCTAGAGGTAAAGCAGGTGTTCTTGCTGACAATGTACAGTAAAGAGTATTGAGCTGGAAAGCATCGTGCCATCAAGTGCTCTTCAGTCAACTCATCAAAAGGTCTAATTGTCTTATGTTCTCAATATATCCTCATTGATAATGTAATAATGAAGACAAAATCCAGCAATAGATAGGACTCCCCTTTCAAGGAAAGGCTCAAACAGAAGCTAAATGAAGGTGAAGCCAATGGTACATGAAATTAGGCATTGGCTTTGAACTCCTTAGGCTGGACTGTTTTTTCCAAGGTATAATCTGTAACCTTTGCAGCACTAACAAGGCTCTTTGGGAGGACTAAGTTAAATCCACCATAGGCCTTCCGAGTCAGCTACATGGAATGATTAAATGTAGGCCAATCAGCACAGTGGGATTCAACACATCATTAGGTAGTGTCTTAGAGCTTTCTAACACGTAAGCAGGTTGGTTTTGCTGAACTTATAACAAAAAAGGAATGATTGTATTGTACACCATCACACAAAACTAAATAATTAAATTAAATAATTTCATTATTCTATGCTTTCTTTCATTCATACAGAAAATCAGAATTACAGATGAAAACAAGTAAAAGAGTGATATTTTAGTTTTGCAGTTCATAAACCTGTAAAATAAATCAAAATAAAGACTGCAATAACTCATATGTTTAGAAATCTCTAAAAATGGTAGTTTGGTGAATTTTAGATCTTAATTACTCTGAGAGTCATAGACACTAAACTATTATTTAAGAGTCGGTGGGAATAGTAGAAGGTTATAAAGCCCTCAGATAGCTAAGCCCCATGAAAGCCACTCAGCCATTGGGTCTGGAAAACACCTTCAAGGGTTGTATACAGACATGTAATTTTTCTTTTCTATATTTGCTTCACAGGATCCATGATGTAAGTAGTTTGCACAGCTGTATGTGCTGTGTTGTGATACTCTGCCTTGGTACAGTTCTCAGAGCAACAAAGAAAGTTGATGATACTTCTACATCCTTAATCTTAAGAGCCACTCAGTTTGATTTTGTGTTTCCTTTGAATTCCAGGTTACTTGAGTTCTGATATCAAGAACAACTAAGCCAAGAAAAGAACTGTCATTCTCCAAGCTATGTTCAAACCAACTGGAATCGAATTATCTATAGCTAGCTCTCTCTATATAAAATAATATCATACATTTTATTATTCCTTTTATTTTTGAGATTATAATCAAATCACGATTTCCCCCTTTTCTCTCCCATACTCTTCCCCTTGCTCTCAAATTTATGACTTATTTTATAATTAGTTATTATACGCATATTTGTACATGCATATAAATGTTTGCATATATATATGCTGATCAGTCTGTATTAAATTAGTTGCATATATGTTTTCCAGGTTTCCCATTTGGTATTTGATAACAATTTTATATTAATGAATGTGTGTGTGTTTGTGTGTGTGTGTAAAGAGAAAGAGGCCATTAGCATGAGAGCTGACAGTTGAGAGTTGAGAGAAATTGGAGGGGTTTGAGGGAGATTTTTTGGGGAGACTGTAGAGAGGAAAGAAATGGAAAAATGATGTAATTCTATGTTAATTAAAACCGATTTTGAAATGTTACTAAAACATTTCTTTATAAAAATGCCTTTATGTTAAAAATGTTCAATAGGTGTTAAAGAAAATGAATTAAGGTATCTGAACATTATAAAACATTTGCTAACCTATAAACATCTTCAAAAATTGTCTGATTTCAAATTCAAGTTTTAAAGTAGACAAAATATATCCTTGCAGTTGTTAATAACAACAGTTCTGAAATATTTCTTGTTATAAAGACACTAAGATAACAGAGAAAGTTGTTTTCTTTTCTTTTTTTGTTTATTTGTTTAACTTATAATCTCTAGGGTTAGTGAACTGGCTCAGCAGGTAAGGAGGCTTCCTACATGGTTCTTGCCTGGAATTCTATCCCTAGGACTCAAATGGAAGAATGAAAGAAATGATCATATTGATGAGGATTCTAGGAACAAACCAAACACAGGTCTCTGCATTGTCCAGTGGTCTTAACTGCTATGCCATCTTTCAAAGATCTCCAATAAATCTCCTGAATAAGTGACCATGTAAAAAATCAATCTATGTCATTTAACAGAAAAAGTTTTAGCGATATGTGGTCATGCTAAATAAATTACTGATTGTGAGCTTAAATTATAAAGATAAAAAAATCCTATTTTGAGATGATTTAATGGGTAAAGGATTCACTGCATAAGCATAAATATGTTAATCTCGATTTCTAGCACCAACTCAAGAAGCCAGGCAAGACAGAACATTTGTTATAATCCTAGTACTGGACAGATGGAGTCAGGATCATTGGAGCTCACTTGTCCAGCTCTAATTGATGATTCAGTTTGCTACTAGAAAAGTGAAAGACTCTGTCTCCAAATATATAGATATAGATATTGATATCTCTATAGATATAGACAGGCGTGTCTGTGTGTTTGTGTGTGTGTATTGCCAAAGAACATTTTTGACACCAGAGGGTAAATTGAGACAGGCAAATATTGGGAGTCAGTGTTTAGAGCCACTAACCAGGGTGGATACAGATACCTAGAGGGACTGCTGACAAAGGCAGCCAGCAAGTAAAGAAGCTGCTCAACAGACTTTTTTCCTGAGGGAACTAAGCTTAATTTACTGGGGCTGGCACTCTCTTTGACCAGCAAAAAAATAAAAATAAAAATAATAAATAAATAAATAAATAAATAAGCAAACCTATGAACTCTTTTAACTCCTTGGGACCTGTGAGAAAGAGAAGGAAAGAGAGAAAAATTCACAGGTACATACACACACATATACACACACACTGAATGGGCTAAACAAAGGCAGAGTTCAACATCTTCATACATACAAATATACATACATACATACTTACATGCATACAGACCTACAGACAGACACATACATATTCACACATAGAATGGTTAGAGCAAAGCTCCAGCAAGCAGGCTCTGGGTATTTCACACATATATATATAAATACACACAATTGGTGGATGGAAGGTCATATATGTCAACCCCCATTTGCAGAAACTTTACACATACACACATAGTTGATGGATGGGAGAAACAATATTCCAGCCACAACACACTATTCTTTAGTTTTACTTCCATCGCTTACATATCCCAGCAAAATATTTCAAGCAGTATACAATTACAATGCTATTACCTTTTAGTTTTCCTCTAGTGAATGATTATGAAAAAACAGCATGTTTTCCAATACCTTTACAAGAAATAACATTACATAGTATGGGTAAAGAAAACAAATGATTCTAAACAACCCATGTACATTCATAACCAAGCAACTAGTCATAGATGAACAACGTGCAAGCAAGCAAAGTAGTTTTCTCAGCCAGATTCTCGTACTGGCAGGCAGAAATTTGCAGTTACAAAGAAAGAAATGATTATTTTATTATTTATCTTTAAAAGTAATCTTATAAGAATCTTAAAAGAATTGCAAATCTAAATTTTATATACAAGTCTGTCATATCTACCTTAAATCCTCAAAATGCATATCTACTGGTCAACAATTCTTAATAAATCATACTAGGAAGCTGAGGGCTAAAGTGGGTATAATAAAACAATTATCACCAGTCCAGCCTCAGTGAGTTAAGTCAGCCATTATTGCAGCCATTGTTTTTGTTCCCTGACCATAAAGTGTCCTTAACTTAATTAAGAAGAAAGTGCCTTTCTGAACTTAATATTGTTCCCTAAGATTTTTTTTTTTTTAAACAACACAGCCAGTAGTAAAAACATCTCAAACTAGCTTCACTAACAACTTTTTTTTCCCCAAATTTTTTCTATGGGTAGTGTTCATTGTTGACAATCTCAATCTCAAATCTCTAGGATGGTGATAGAATCATAATCTGCTCTAGTAGTAATGTCTGAAAGAGAGAGATCAAGCATTAATATTGTGAGTACCAGAGATACTGCCTAGTGAGGGTAGAGTTTTCATATAGCTCTAGATTCAGAGGGATATGAGGGCAGCAAGCAGAGTAGAACTCCATAAGAGCATGAAGTCCTCAGGATACACAGTCGGTGCC
>JADRCH010000047.1:10592512-10692089 GCA_019843965.1 Rhynchomys soricoides
CACACACACACACACATACACAAACACAAAATCAAAAGGGCAGTGAAAGCTACCTCAGGTCAAATGCATTTAATGTTCCACCTTATTTATTTTGTGTTTAAATGTTTTATTTTACAGGGAAGAACAAGCCTTGTGAACACCTGCAATCATTAAGAGCACTACGTGAAGTGGAAATTCCTGGTTTCTTTGGAGACACAGATGCATCATGTGATGTTTTTCTGTAAACTGTCTTATGAGAGGATGTTTTGCTGAGAGGAGACACTTGGTGATTTTCAGGAAGCTGTCTGGAAAGAAGGGCATGTGATGTTTTGCAGGAGTGGATGCTTAAGAGGACATGTGATGTTTGGGAACTGTGTAGGTAGAACCCAGTGGACTGAGCTGTGGCATTGGTTCGTCTTGTCATTCTTTGATGGTCTTCCTTGGGCTTTCCTGATGGTGGTCTTCATTGACAATGCTGTGGCATTGGTTTGCCTTGCCTTTTCTGCTGATCATCACTTGCCATGGCTTTGAGGTGAGAAGTGCATCAAAGAACTTCTTCAGGCCTATTAGCAGAGCCTCCTGGTTTCTTCTGGGTTAAATTGCCATTGCTGATTTGTGGATGGCATTTGAAAATGGATTGAGCTAACCCTGCTGATTGGTGTTAACTGAACTGCTGATATCCTGACAGGATTGGAATCGCCCCCAAATCCTATTTCTAAATATGTCAGCATCCACCTTGCCCTATTAACCTTTCCTTTCCACTACCTCTGGTGGCTAGAGGATTAGAATAGAGGATAAAGCATTTTAGAACCCTTATTAAAGTAGGTTTTGAAAAGTCTAAACCTACAAGCATGTGTTCTGGAGATTTGGGTTGAGCTTGTTTGATCTTTGTTCCCTCATTAACCTCTCTATACATATTCTCCCCCTTGTGTTGCAGTTGATGGTTTTATTATTTATTTTTATTCCTTGTTATCATGCCACATGAGTAAAACTTATGGCAGGGGGCATAAGTGGTTTTTTATTTTAAATGTTGATATAATGGGATAGAGTTTGATAATTAAACAAACCAAGGGAGGTCTAATTCAAATGCATAGTGCGTCTGACTTAAAGCAAATCTACCATTAGCAGAAGAAAAATCAAGCTTGTGTCTAAGCATTTGTTTGACTACGGTTGAAAGTGGAACACCTTGAAGGAATTATATCACAATTTGTCCCCAGTGTTTGTTTTGAATATTGGTCAATGCACTTGTTTCAATGATTCTATTACTTAGAGAATACTTCTTTTTTTTTATTTTGTGTTGGTTAAACATTAAAATTATTTTTCGTTCCAATAGACCACATTAGCATTAATATTTACTTCTAATGTTCATTAATATCAGCAATGACTGGTAGAAATGACTCAAGTGCATAAGAAGACATATTTAATTTAACTGATATATTTGATATAATTTATACACTTAATCTGGTTACTTACGTATAAAAACTGAGGCTTTCAATTAGTGTCTCAACTTTATAATAAATATTTTTCCAACTATTCTAGTTGGCCACTTTTGCACTGCTGACAGAGACTCAAGTCAATATAATCACCGTTTAGCTTCCTCCTGGGTGCTGGATATATGCATTGGATAGTTTCACACTGGCTTGTGTCTAGTAGCTTCACTGGCATATATATTGTAATTTCTTGACTATTGTCAACTATAATTAAGGTATTCCCTTTTAAGATTGTTTAATCAAAATAGTCTCTAAACCCTGTTAAATTTAGTATACTGAGGGTTTCAAGAAAGCTGACAAGTCTGTATGTTCTGTTGACACCCCAGTTCATAACAGGAATGCCATCACATTAACTATAAGATATTGATAAAAGGAAAGCACAGGCATAGCACTGCTATAGGGTGGGAATAGAGCTTGATCCCAATGGAAGTAATTTCAAAGTTAAACTGTAAGTAAGTATGCAATTGAGCAATGGGATCTTCATTTATTGACATATATAGACACATTTATGCATTTGTACATGCAATGAAAACATATTGTATCCTTTTAAGGGAAAGCTATATAGAGTAAGAAGTTGAAAACATATTTTTTAGCAAGTAAAATGACATAAACACATAAGTTACAACTATATCAATGAACAACATATGGCCCAGTGTTGGGGAAAGATGCTGAAGAATAATTTGTGAGGAATTCACAAAAACAGAATAGAAATAGTCATTTCAGGATAAATGTCTCCAGTCATACAAGTAATCCATCTTTGGGGATTTGAGCTTTTCTATGTTCCTTCATCCTTTGACATGTGTATTTTTGGTTTACTGAATACTTGGATTATTTTGAGACAAACTAATACGCAGGACTGTAAGACTTTTCTAATTACTTAGATTCAGACCATGCAACAAGTATGATAGTTACAATTTTAACTCCATGCGTCTAGCACTTCTTATAGCTTAGGTCGTTCCAAATGACTTTGAGGGTTGTCAAATATATATGCCTATTTCCCTACCATGTTGTTATCCTGAAGTTTTGACTAAATTTGCCTTATGACAATTCTATCACTGCACAAATTTCTTTCTCAAGGGCTTGCAACCTGTATGAACAATCTATGTTGGATAGTGGAGGATTAAAAGTCACAACAATCCAAGAGCAGTCAAGTTACTACATGTCAAGTCAGGTACAAGATGTGCAAAAGACTCATGTTAACATCTACACATCTGCAATAATGCATAAAAGTATCCATGTCTAGCCATAGAATTGTGTGTTTAAGAATTTTTGTCACTTGTGGAGATAGTTGTCAGATGTATCCTATGAGCAGTAAAGAATGACATGAAGAGCTGAGGATATTGACTTGCAGGAAACTTATTAAAAAAGTAATAGCAGTCAAATATCTTTTTATATTACTTATGATCTTCAGCTACAAGATTGAATAACTAAACATTAAGGCAGCATTAATAAGAATATGATTTCTTAATTATATGTTTATATATGAGAATTTTAAAAACACTAAAGCCTGAAGGAATATTTTATCAAGTGATTGCTAATGAACTATTGCATATTAATTAAATACAAATGACCAACCTGTCTAGGACTTTGTGAAAACTATAATGAAAGTATATTTGATTATTCTATTTTGTGTTACATACATAATAGATATGTGAATTATTACCACTGAATTAATCTTAAATAAGGTACTATGTCTTGTGAATGCTTACCAATACCAATTAAAAGTAAAGACCTCTATCATTAATTATATTTTAATTGAGATGAACATAATTATTGAGTCACTATTAAAACTTTATGAGTAATTCCTTATAAAGTCTTTTGGACACAGCATATTATACTTATTATTATTAAAATGCATCTGTGCAAATTTGAACTTATAAAACAGTGAGGCATGTTTCATGCTACAAATGGAGAATAACAGTTTTTATAGTTTGAAAATGAAAGAGGGATCCACATTTTAAATACAGAACAACTTATATATAAAATGAAAAATGAAATATGGTAACTTCTGCTTAATGCTATGTTTTGGAATATTTCCTTCTGGGGAGTAAATTTCAAGAAAATTAACACTTATAGCCATAGTACTTATGCTGCTGATATATATATTGGAATTAGGCTAACTTGTTACTGGACAGTCCGTGTCAGGCTAACTTGTAGATATCTGATCAGTAGAGAGGGTAGTAGTTGTTTTCTGTCTTGCTGGGGCATATTGGGAACATGGAAAATTACATGAGCCTTTGAATCCTGATCAATCAATCAGAATTCCTGTTAACTCATGAAAGTTTAATATGACACATTTCAAGTTTTAATATAGAGATTAAGGCAAACAGAAACTGTGTCAAATATTACAAGTGCTTTGAGAAATACATAACCTTTGGTTCAGTTTGTGGCCAAAGCAATTCTGCAGCAGTGTAGCCTCCCTAAGACCTGAAGACAGGCTGTTATCTGCAACTCTTTCACTGACCACTCTCCTAAATCTTATCAGTGACAAGCACTTCAATTCCATTATAGATAATTTAATAAAAGACATTTGATTGTCTATGTTATTCAATTTGTTTATAACATTAAATAAGTGATATTTTTTGAGATATATTTTCTCTGTGCACTATGGCTGTCCTGGATTTGGTTTGTAGACTAGGCGGGTCTTCAAATCACAGAGATCCACTTGCCTCTGCCTCCTAAGTGCTGGCATTAGTGGTGTGCACCATGACACCAGGAACAACTGTTTAATTTTTTTTGAAGCCTTAATCTTAAAATACTGACTCTAACAGAAATAATTTTCAATCATTTACATAGTGTGAGAGAATGGAAACAATGTTCTTGGTTAACGTTTTCATGCCATCATCAATACCGAACAACATAACGTTCCTTTAAGCAGAATTCACATACTAATATGTGATTTAGGCTCTGACAGATACAGCATTAAATATATCATTGCTTTACCTAGTGCCTCATTAAAATTCAGGTATGTCCTATTGAGTCTCAAACTTCAGTAAGATGTTCTTAGTAAGCTTCTGGAATTTTGTAATTCCACATAGTGAGTGAGACATTAAAACCATATAGGTTTGATTATCATATTTCTCTTTCAGTGATGCTGTGTCCCCTGACATTTTTTAGCTACCTGAACTGGCAGGTGGTTGAACTGTAAACTCAGATCTTTAAAACTATCATTAATATACTAGATTGAGAAGTCCAGATACAGGATCCACTTTTCAAATAACGGCTTGGAGAAGAAAACACCCTGTGTCCACTGTATCTCTCTGATGTTCTAATTTTTAATGTTAAATAATGCCCTAGTGAGACAAATTATACAGCTTTGTTGAAAATAAAAGTGTTTCAGACAGTCTTGATTTCTGCGCTAAGGAGAACACAAGTACCTTTACTAAATGTTTGTAACTTAATAGTTATTCTGTGATCACACATTCAATAGTAAATCTATCAAACTCTAATCGATATGGATATGTATATGATGCAGAGTGACTTCAAATGCAAAGAGCTTAAATGAGACCCTAGGAACCAAAGCTGAGTTGCAAGAATTTGTATTGATAAAATAAGAAAACAGAGACCATCTGCACATGGGGAAGCTGAAGAAGCAGAAATGGTTATGACAGCCATGGATGCAAAGGCAAAGTTCACAGGTAAGCACAGCTTCAGAGGCAAAGAGGTCCAGATAAAGGACCACGGGCAGAGATGGACAGCACATACAAACAGAGCACATAGAAGACTTGTGCACTCTGAGTAAGCCCACTTCAACAGCTGGGAGCATATCAAGCTAAAGCTCCAGGGACAGCCTGTGGGTGTTAGACATTGAGGCACATAGCTGGTGGTCTTAGAAGGTCTGTGGTAGCCACAGCCATTATGATATTAAATGTCTATCATTTCAGGTTAGAGAATTACATATTTTCCTTGATCTGCCTTATCCAATATGTCCTTGAGTTCGGTTTACCTAATATGTTTTTAATATGTTTATGTTCTCCTAAGATTTAAATCACCATGGTAAATGTCTATACCCTATAAAATGTCAATGAGCAATCCATTCTACCACTCACATATCTAACCTGCTGCAGGGCCATCTGTTGGGCCCCATTTTGGCCCTGGTTTGGTCCTTGAGGACGAACCTGAGCTTGGTTCAAGTTTCTGTGGCTTTGTGGAGAGTCTAAGCCTGGCTCGAGTTTTGAGACCTGTCTCAGTCATTTTGATATAGGGGTAACTCAGGAAGACTTGTTTGACCCTGCTCTTCCCCGCTGTTTCTGACATGAAGCTTTATCATTGGTCCTATCAGTTACCCCTTACCCTCCCCCAACTCCTATGTCATCTCTTCCCATACCTAAGTCCCTACCTCCTTGCCTTCTCCATATGAGCAAGTGCTTAGTTTAATAAAGTGAGTTCTTGCTTCGACAAGACTCCCTGCCTGACCTGTTTCTTTTGGGTCACCGACACTCACCATCCTGCTCAGCCCTGGACAGACCCAGCCTGGATGGAGTTCTCTCCTCTTGCCTGGACCTGCCGGCAAGGGAGCCAACATCCAACCTCAACCATTCAATTAGAATCAAAAGCTGTCTGTAAATAGAGTATATCATGGCATGCACAGCCAGGAAATATTAAAGTAAAAGCCTTTGAAGTGCCAGGATGGTGGGCTACCCAGGGCGACTCCATCTGCTCAGAAGAGAAGAAGAGGTGGTGGGGGAAGGATTGTGGGTGAGGGTGACCTGGAGTGGGGGCAATGAGAGAGATGAGAGATGCAAAGTGAGTAACTAAAGAAAAATTAAATTAAATTTGAAAATGAAAGAAAAATTCTCATACAATATAGAGCAACTTGTAGGAGGGAATAGCTTGTTCTCAACACTATGAGAAATCCTGACTTCCTTCATGATATCCATTTGGTCCTCACATATAAAATTTTTACAGAGATAACAATGTGTTCAAGGTTGACATAGTTAAAGCTGCTGTTCTGAAAAGAAAAGAGATCCTTTGCTGGCTGTATAATTGATTTTCTCTTGTATGCATACAAGTGTCTGTGTGATCATTGAGCTGTCTCCAGAGTCAGTGCCAGGAAGAAGAATATCGGATTTGCCATCCCCTGAAGACAGGACTGGAAAAGAAAGGTCAGCCATGCCCTAAAATAAAGATTAAACAAAACAACAAATCAATTTAACAAACACCTGCTCACTTGGGTCAAGCACAACACTCATCCCCATGCCCAGGGTGCACAGGAGGATACTCCCTCCTGTGTATTTTTGGAATATTTTGGAAGCATGCCATCATTAAAGTTAAAGGCAAAACCCTCTTGAGGCCATTTTGGATGAGTGCTTTCATTAAAGTTGGTTCTCTTGGCAGCCATTGTTTGTTGTCAGAGGAGAGATCAGGGAATGGTAATAGTTTTGTTCTTGGACCTCAGGGACAGCACTTTGGGCACAATTTAATTCACAGGCATCAAGGTGATTTGCCCTCTGATATCCTAAGAATAGCAGGTACAAAATTCCTTCAGCCATTCTGCCCCGTTCACACTCATAAATGCACATGGGGGAGTTGCTGTGGTATCTTATGCCCTTTCAGCTATGAGTTCATCTCACTCAGTGTGTTCTTTATTAGCACATCTACTTAAAAACTTTTATGTGAGCCACACTCAGATAAGAATTAGATTGTAATTATAGACTAAATATATAAAAGATTTTTAGTTCTCTATGTTCTTTTTCTCTTCTGCCCCTGCCTTTCTCCTTTCCTTCTATATTCCAAGTGTTGACTTCATTTGACTGCTGATTCAAGTGGCTGATTTTCCTCTTACTAAGACTTTTATTTAACTTTGTGTTTCTTGGACAACTGTTATCTCTTTCATTGCTAGTTAATATTAGCCATTTCAGATTTAGATTAAATCATAAGCTTAAGACATAGAAAAATAGCAATAAAAATGGAGAAAATAGGTTTTCTTATGATTAAAGAAATTATGGAAATATATCTTCCCAGAAAGCAAAAACATAAAATGGGTCCCCAAGTTTCATAATATTAAAATGAAAATCTTAAAATTAATCATTATAAATGGTGACCTCAAGTTTTCTTATAGAGCCATTCATACCATTTGTATTTAGCCATGTTATGAAGTTTGAAATTGATATTGTTTTACTCTATGTCAAAATATAGTTTCAAAATAAAAATAATGGTCTTCTTAAAATTTCAAGTATAGACTTTCACATGGTGTTTATGGCCAAGTTATATTTACTTCAAAAGTTTACATAGCTCAAAATAGACCTAGAAACAAATATAAAAATAAAAGTAAAAAGCAATTCCCATTATTTTCCATATATCAAGCACCATCATTTGCATTTCGTTGATCTTTGACACAGGAATAACTAAAGGTGACAATTATCTTTGTCTCCTATCTAATTTTCATAAGTAACACTGACAGAATTTTCATAGGTGATCTAAGTATAACTTGAAACATAAATTAGATATTAGTAGGAAAATGTTTAGATGCAAATTTTGTGTATTTTAAAGATTTTTGATATATTTGATACATTAGGCTATTATGTAGAAGATTTCATTCTCTAAAGTCCTTTTCAGAAATAAAACTAAATTACTGATCACCCCTGATAGCTATTCACCAACGATGATTTACAATTTTAATAATTTGGACTGCCTGAGTGTGTATATTTGCTTGTGTTTGTATTCTTGAGAATGTGCTTATATGTATTTATCTGGAAAATGTAGCCAGAAGCAATTATTTGCTCAGTTCATTCATAAAATATCAATATCTGGAAAAATTTGCTATTCTATTGCAAAATTTGAACATTCTCTGGAAAATTGTAGCAAAGATCTGTTGCTTCTTATTTTATAACCTGTTTCTTCCCTATTTAGATACAGGGACTGCTACTTAAATAAATTAGCCTATATGTACTAAATATAAACCTACTATTATTTAAATTGTTTGTTTCTTGAAAATCTCCTTAAGGTAATCCAGTGGATGAGCTCTGCCTATAGAGACCTAGGGCTGGCTTGAGTGAGCTTGGTTCTAGGCTCACTCACTAATACATGCTGATTTAACTATTATTATCATGAACATAGAATGAATAATAGCAGGCTGAGAGTGGATGTTACTAGTGAGAAAATTCCAAAAGCATAAACAAGATAAGAAGAGCACACTGTTACTTCTTCATTTTCTATGTTTATCTGGTAGGGTATTTTCATTTTGTTTTTCCTATCAACAACTTTAAAACTTTTTAACATTATAAAAAAAACAAACCAGTATTCTCTAGTTTGCATTGGCATTTGGCAGAAATTTATAAAGTACATTTTCCAAAGTTTTCTTTTTTTATTTTTAAATTTTATTTATTTTTAGTTTATGTGTATATGTAATTTAATTGCATGTAAGCCATGGACAATGTGCATGCCAGGTATCTGCAAAGGATAGAAGAGAGCATCAGATACCATGGAACTGGAGTTAAAATAAATTTTGAGCTACCATGTGGCTACTGGGTATTTAACTCATGTCCTCTGAAAGAACAAAATGCCCTTCACATATAAAAAAGTGCAAAAATGTAGTGGTTTCCCCACTGGTACCATTATGATTAATATTCCAATTTGTGCTGATCAGAGATTGAATCAAGAACAGCCTATACCTTTATATAGAATTATTAATATTTGTATTTTCATTTTATTTTCCCAATGATTATTATGTGTGGGCATATGTGTATAGATGATATATATGTGGTGATATGTGCAATAACACACATATGAGTTCAGAGAAAATCATGTTGTGGTTGATAGGTTTGTGCACCACACACATAAGCTCACTCAGTCATCAGACCACCCCTCTCCTTCCCAACATACACCATTAAGAAAAGAGAACTACATTGTCTGGCATCAGTGGGAGGGGAGGAACTTGTTCCTGTAGAGGCTTGATGCCTCAATGAAGGGGGATGTGAAAGGTATGAGGCAGAAAAGGGTGGGTAGGTGGAGGAGCACCCTTATAGAGGAAAAAGGGATGGGGATGGAGTGGGGATTCGAGAAGGGGAAAATGGGAAAGGGGACAACATTTGAAATGTAAACCACTACTTCTACTACTACTACTACTACTACTACTACTACTACTACTACTACCACTACTAATGCGGTTAAAGTAACTTCATCTCTCAAATAAGAAGATGTGGAAATATCAAAATGGACAAGTTGTTAGAAGGAAGTGTTTCAGCAAGAGAGACAATGATGACAGAGAGTAAGGGAGCAAAAGTAACAAAATTAAGGTAGATAAAAATATTAAATATTTAAGTAACAAAAAATTCTTTAAAATTATGAAACAATAAAAGATGTATATTTAACTTCTGTAATCCAAAGATGGGTTTAAAATATTAAAATGATTAATAAAGTTTACTTTGGAAATGACAATTTCATTCTAAAATGACAATTTATTTCAAAAGCTAATCTTTAATTCCAGCTGGAGTTAAGGTATATTGAATAGTTTGCACCAATTTTCTACGGAAGTTGTGGTTTTGTTTCCTCTGAAAATTATAATTAGTTGTGCTCATTATATTTTATTAAATGTACCTTAAACAAAATAATTAGTAGATATGGAAATATTAGAATACCCAAATATAATGATATCATATCTTTTTTGGCTTGTAGAATCTAATGTAACTTTCTATGAATTAAGAAGTGCTATCTGGGTTAGTTGGGTGGGTGAGGGGGCTGGGTGGGTAGGTGCAAGAGCATGCTCTCAGAGCCAAAGGGAATAAAAGATGGAGTGAAGAATTCTGGGAAGAGGGACTGGACAGGAAATAACATTTGGAATGTAAATAGAAGATGGAAAGACCTCCCATGCTCATGGATTGGCAGGATTAATATAGTTAAAATGGCCATCCTGCCAAAAGCAATCTACAGATTCAATTCAAGCCCCATCAAAATGCCAACTCAAGTCTTCATAGACTTAGAAAGAGCAATTGTCACATTCATATGGAATAACAAAACATCCAGGATAGCAAACACTATTCTCAAAAATAAAAGGACTTCTGGGGGAATCAGCATCCCTGATCTCAAGCTATACTACAGAGCAGTAGTGATAAAAACTGCATGGTATTGGTACACTGACAAGTGGGTAGATCAATGGAATAGAATTGAAGACCCAGAAATGAACCTACACACTTACGGTCTCTTGATCATTGACAAAGGAGCTAAAACCATCCAGTGAAAAAAAGACAGCATTTTCAACAAATGGTGCTGGTTCAACTGGTGGTCTACATGTAGAAGAATGACAATTGATCCATTCTTATCTCCCTGTACAAAGCTAAAGTCCAAGTGGGTCAAGGACTTCCACATAAAACCAGATACACTGAATCTAATAGATGAGAAAGTGGGGAAAAGTCTCGAACACATGGGCACATGGGAAAAGTTCCTGAACAGATCACCAATGGCTTATGCTGTAAGATCAAGAATCAACAAATGGGACCTCATGAAATTACAAAGTTTCTGTAAGACAAAGGACACTGTATATAGGACAAAACTGCAACCAATAGATTGGGAAAAGATCTTTACCAATCCTACATCTGATAAAGGGCTAATATCCAAGGTATACAAAGAACTCAAGAAGCTAGACTCCAGATATCCAAATAACCCTATCAAAAAATGAGGAGCAGAGAATTCTCAACTGAGGAAACTCGAATGGCAGAGAAGCACCTAAAGAAATGTTCAACGTCCTTAGTCATCAGGGAAATGCAAATCAAAACAACCCTGAGATTCTACCTCACACCAGTCAGAATGACTAAGATCAAAAGCTCAGGAGACAGCAGATGTTGGTGAGGAAGTGGAGAAAGAGGAACACTCCTCCATTTCTGGTGGGAATGCAAATTGATACAACCTCTCTGGAAATCAGTTTGGGGGACCCTCAAGATAAATGAACATAATACTACCTGAGGAACCAGCTATTTCACTCCTGGGCATATACCCAGAAGATATTCCAACATGTAATAAAGACACATGCTCCACTATGTTCATAGCAGCCATATTTATAATAACCAGAAACTGGAAACAACCCAAATGTCCCTCATTAGAGGAATGGATACAGAAAATGTGGTACATTTACACAATGGAATACTACTCAGCTATTAAAAACAATGACTTCATGAAATTCACAAGCAGATGGATGGAACTTGAAACTCATCCTGAGTGAGGTAACTCAGTCACAAAAGGATGAACACGGTATGTACTCACTGATAAGTGATTATTAGCCTGAAAGTTTGTAATTCCCAAGAGTCACTTCATAGCAACCATTGGACTGAGCGTGAGGTCTCAGATGGAGGAGTTGGAGAAGGGACTGAAGGAGCTGAGGGAGTTGGCAGCTCCATGGAGGGAGCATCTGTGTCCAATGGCCTGACCTCCCGATGCTCCCAGAGACTGTATCTCCAACCAAAGAATACACATGGATGGACCCATGTGCTGGCCACATATGTAGCAGAGGAGGGTCTTGTTAGCCATCAGTGGGTGGAGAGGCCCATGGGCCTGAGGGTGTTAGATGCCCCAGTATAGAAGAATGCCAAGGAGGGAAGATGAGAGTGGGTGGGTGAGTGGATGGGGGAATACCCCCATAGGGGGAGGGAAAGGGAAGGGAATAGGAGGTTCCAAAGGGGAGATCTGGAAAGGAGGAAACATTTGAAAGTAAACTAAATATCAAAAAGTACATAAAATAATTAAATAAAAAAAATTAAAGTGCTATCTGATACTTAAATACATTGAATATCTTTAGTTCCCTATATCTTATATTCTTATGTTAATTTTTATGAATTTTTTCCTCATTACTACAAATTGGCTTCAAGGCCAAAATGAAATAGAAAAATAAATTATCCATCAGGATTCTTGTTGCATTTTTCCCCCACAAGATTTCTCACTGATTTGTCCCATAGTAAGGCATCATTTCAGTATAGTGCTTTTAAACAAACTTTTTTTGTATTCTCCATAATCTTATTATTTTCTCCACTATTTAATTTTTATAATATAATTCATCTGCTTTTAGTTTATCTTAGAATTACTGAAAGTTATGAGATCATATCAAATGCCTGATAATACGATTCCTCAAAATTTCCAGAAATGCAGTCTTAAGGGATAAAAATTATTTGAATTTTAGTGTATTCTCTCATTTCTAGTTTAATCTTAAGATCAAGTTACCTTAGGTTACAGTTTGTAAAAAAGAGTATTGTCATTACAGGTATTTTATTATAAAAAACAGAATGTTTATTGTAGAATGTTGAAGCCTGGAATGCTGTCATATTGCGTTAGTTTGGTTCATTTTCTGTAGTTCTGAAAATCAAAAAAATAACACTTTCTCTCACTTAAGAATATTAACCTTGGATCTTTATCTCTGTCCTCTACTTAGGATGTTCAGGGAAGACAGGCTAATTCTTAGGACTCAAGAAGGAATAGTAAAACATAATGATATCAAGGATTAAAAGGAAGTAATGGGCCGGTTTCCCTCTGTGGCCTGGGATCTGTCTGTGCCACAGGGCTCCATAGCCAAATAGCACCAGGAGAAAGCTAGCCTCCCAGGAGGGTGAACAAGCCTGTGAGCCAAGGTAAGACAAACTCCACTGCTCAGCTGGACCCATCCAGAACCCTCAGGCCACAGGGACTGAAAAACAGTGGGTCAGGAGCCTTTCAGTTTCCTTCTGTGGCCAAAGACCTCAGTCTATGCCACATAGCTCCATACCTAAATAGTACAAGGGAAGAGCTAGCTTCCCAGGAGTATAGTCAAGCCTGTGATCAGGGTAAGGCCAGCACCTTGGCTCAGTGTAACCTGCCCAGAACCCTCAGGACTCAAAGGCTGAGGAGTGGTCTTCCAGTTTCCTTCTGCAGTGCAGAGGTGATCCTGCAGCACAGAAAGACCACCACTTCTGTTCAAATTCCTCGATCAAGAGGGATCCTCACAGAGCCATCAGGACAGAGGAACCAAGGAACAGCTGGGGACAAGATCCTTCTGGTTTCTGTCTGCACCCCAGAGCTGATGCTCTACCACAGCTCTCTAAAGTGAAATTCCTCTCAGAGAGAGCTGGTCTCCAAGAAGTACTGATGCAATGGAAAGCTGGAAGGACAAGCCACAGTTAGAGAGAGCAAGACCAGCTAACACCATAGATAACCAGATGGTGAAAGGCAAGGGCGAGAACATAAGGAACAGAAACCAAGGCAACTTGGCATCATCAGAACCCAGTTCTGATGACAGGGAGCAATGGATACCCCAACACACCAGAAAGCAAGACTCATATTTCTAATCACATCTCATGATGATAGAAGACTTTAAGAAGGAAATAAATAACTCCTTTAAAGAAATACAAGAGAACCAGGCACTGGTAGCACATGCCTTTAATCCCAGCACTTGGGAGGCAGAGGAAGGTGGATTTCTGAGTTCGAGGCCAGCTTGGTCTACAGAGTGAGTTCCAGGACAGCCAGAACTACACAGAGAAACCTTGTTTTTTTTTTTTTTGTTTTTTTTTTTTTTAAAAAAAGTACATGAGAACACAGGTAAACAGCTAGAAGACCTTAAAGAGGAAATAAAGGAAAACACAATCAAAAATGCAAAGGAAATGAAAAAACCATCAAGGACCTAAAAATGGAAATAGAAACAATAAAAAAATCACAAAGGGAGACAACCCTGGAGATAGAAACCCTAGGAAAGAGATCAGGAGTCATAGATGCAAGCATCACCAACAGAATACAAGAGATAGAAGAGAGAATCTGCAGAAGATACAATAGAAATCATTGACACAACAGTCAAAGAAAATACAAAATACAAAATGGTCCTAACCCAACACATACAGGAAATCCAGGACAGGATGAGAAGACCAAACCTAAGGATAATAGGTATAGAAGCAAGTGAAGATTCCCAACTTAAAGGACCTGAAAATATCTTCAACAAAATTATAGAAGAAATCTTCCCTAACCTAAAGAAAGAGATGAACATAAAGATTCAAGAAGCCTACAGAACTCCAGATAGATTGGACCAGAAAAGAAATCCTCCTTTCACATAACAGTCAAAACACCAAATGCACAAAACAAAGACTATTCCAAGCAGTAAGGGTAAAAGTCAAGTAACATATACAGGCAGACCTATCAGAATTACACCAGACTTCTTACCAGAGACTATGATAGCTAGAAGATCCTGGACAGATCTTATACAGACTCTAAGAGAACACAACTGCCAGCCCAGGCTGCTATACCCAGCAAAACTCTCAATTACCATAAATGGTGAAACTAAGATATTCTATGACAAAACCAAATTTACATAATATGTTTCCACAAACCCAGCCCTACAAAGGATAATAGATGGAAAACGCCAACACAAATAGGGTAACTACACCCTAACAAAAGCAAGAAGGTAATCTTTCAAGAAATCCGAAGGAAGATAGTCACACAAACATAAAAATAACATTGAAAATAACAGGAAGCAACAATCACTATTCCATAATATCTCTTAACATCAATGGACTCAATTCCCAAATAAAAAGACATAGGCTAACAGAATTGATACATAAACAATTCCCAGCATTTTGTTGCACACAGGAAACACACCTCCATCTTAAAAACATACACTACTTCAGAGTAAAGGCCTGCAAAACAATTTTCCAGCAAATGTTACCAAGAAACAGGCAGGATTAGCCATTCTAATAATGGATAAAATTGACTTTCAACCAAAAATCATCAATAAAGATAAGGAAGGACACTACATACTCATCAAAGGAAAAATCTACCAAGAAGAACTCTCAATTCAGAACATCTATGCACCAAATGCAAGGGCACCCACATTCATATTACTAAAGTTCAAAGCACACATTACAATTCACACAATAATAGTGGGAGACTTCAACAGCCCACTCTCATCAATGGACTGATCTTGGAAACACAAACTAAACAGAGACACAGTGAATCTATCAGATGTTATGGACCAAATGGATTTAACAGATATCTATAAAACATTTCATCCTACATCAAAAGAATACCTTATTCTTATCACCTCATGGTATTTTCTCCAAAATTGACCATATAATCAGTCACAAAACAAATCTCAACAGATATAAGAAGATTGAAATAATCCCATGCCTCCTATCAGATCATTATGGATTAAGGCTGGTCTTTAATGGCAACAAAAACAACAGAAATCCCACATACACATGGGAGCAAAACAATTCTCTCCTCAATGATAACTTGGGCAAGGAAGAAATAAAGAAAGAAATTAATACTTCCTAGAATTTAGTGAAAATGAAAGTACAACATACCCAAACTTATGGGCCACAATGAAAGCAGTATTAAGAGGAAAACTCATAGCTCTGAGTGCCTCCAAAAAAAAACTAAAGAGAGCATACACTAGAAGCTTAACAGCACACCTGAAAGCTCTATAACAAAAAGAAGCTAATACACCCAAGAGGAGTAGAAGGCAAGAAATAATCCAACTAAAGGCTGAAATCGACCAAGTAGAATCAAAAAGAACTCTACAAAAAAATCACAAAACCAGGAGATGGTTCTTTGAGAAAATCAACAAGATAGATAAAACCTTAGCCAGACTAACCAGATGGCACAGAGACAGTATCCAAATTAACAAAATCAGAAATGAAAAGGAAGATATAACAACAGATTCTGAGGAAATTCAAAAAATCATCAGACCCTAGTACAAAATCCTATACTCAACAATATTGGAAAATCTGGATGAAATGGACAATTCTCTAGACAGATACAAAATACCAAAGTTAAGTCAGGATCGGATAAACCATATAAACAGTCCCATAACACCTAAAGAAATAGAAGCAGTAATTAAAATTCTCCAAAACAAAAAAAGCCCAGGACCAGTGCAGAATTCTATCAGACCTTCAAATAAGACCTAATACCAATACTCTTCAATCTATTCCACAAAATAGAAACAGAAGGAACACTACCCAATTCATTCTATGAAGCCACAGTTACACTGATACCAAAACCTCACAAAGACCCAACAAAGAAAGAAACCTTCAGACCAATTTCCCTCATGAATATCAATGCAAAAATACTCAATAAAATTCTCACAAACTGAATCCATGAACACATCAAAATGATCATTCACCACTATCAAGTAGGCTTCATCCCAGGTATATAAGGATGGTTCAATATTCAGAAATCCATCAATGTAATCCACTACATAAACAAACTCAAACAAAACAAAACAAAAAATACCACATGGACATTTCATTAGATGCTGAAAAAGCATTTGACAATTCGATATCCATTCATGATAATAGTCTTGGAAAGACCAAGAATGCAAGGGTCATACCTAAACATAGTGAAAGGATTATACAGCAAACCAGTAGTCAACATCAAACTAAATGGATAGAAACTTGAAGCAATCTCACTAAATTCAAGGACTAGACAAGGCTGTCCACTCTCTCCCTATATATTCAACATAGTACTTGAAGTTCTAGCTGGAGCAATTAGACAACTAAACAAGGTTAAAGGGATACAAATTGGAAAGGAAGAAATCAAAGTATCACTATTTGCAGATGATATGACGGTATACTTAAGTGACCTGAAAAACTCCACCAGAGAACTGCTACAGCTGATAAACAACTTCAACAAAATGGCCATATATAAAATGATCTCAAACAAATCAGTAGCCTTCCTATACTCGAAGGATAAACAGGCTGAGAAAGAAATTAGGAAACAATACCCTTCACAATAGTCACAAACAATACAAAGTTTCTTGGTGTGACTCTAACCAAACAAGTGAAAGATCTGTATGACAAGAACTTCAAGACTCTGAAGAAAGATGGAAAGATCTCCCAAGTTCATGGATTGGCAGGATTAATATAGTTAAAATTGCCATATTGCCAAAAGCAATCTACAGATTCAATGCAATCTCGATCAAAATTCCAACAATTCTTCATAGACTTAGAAAGAGCATTTCTCAAATTCATTTGGGATAACAAAAACCCCAGGATAGCAAAAAAATATTCTCAACAATAAAAGACCTTTTAGGGGAAACAGCATCCCTTACCTCAAGCTGTAATACAGAGCAGTAGCAATAAAAACTGCAGGGTATTTGTACACTGACAGGCAGGTAGATCCATGGAATAGAACTGAAGATCTAGAAATAAACCCACACACCTATGGTCACTTGCTCTTTGACAAAGGAGCTAAAACCATCCAGCAACTGTTGGACTGATAGTGGAGTCCCAGATGGAGGAGATGGAGAAGGGACTGAAGGAGCTGAGGGAGTTTGCAGCCCCATGGAGGGAACAACAGTGTCAACTGGTGAGCTCCTCCACCCCCTGTCCAGTGCGCCCAGAGACTGGACCACCAACCAAAGAATCCATATGGAGGGACCCATGGTGCTGGCCACATATGTGGCAGAGAGGGCCTTGTTGGCCATCAGTGGGAGGACAGGCCTTTGGGTCTGAAAGTGTTAGATTTTTGCAGTATAGAGGAATGCCAGGTAGGGAAGACAGGAGTTGGTTGATGAATGGTGGAATACCCTCATAGAGGCAGCAGGAGGGGGGATAGGATAAGGGATTTGCAAAGGGGAGACCTGGAAAGGGGAAAAAATTTGAAGTATAAATAAATTATCAAAAATATAAAATAAATTTAAAAAGAAAAGAAAAGAAGTAATGAAATATAACTTGTGAAATTGGATGAGAAAGCAAAGGCCTGAGTAGAGAAGGGGTTTTGAAGATGTATAAATAATACAGCTAGATTTTAGAAATATTCATATGGAAACCTATTCCTATAGAAGGTATAAACATAAAGAGTAAAAAACATGAAAAATAAAATCCTATAGCAGAATAACATAGCCCCTACTTGAAAGCAGAATCTAATCATTTTGGATGAATGAATACATCTTTGGGATGTCCAAAGTTTGGATGTTCACTATTATGTCCTATGGACTTTCAAACATTATAGGCTATGGTTATTATTCTTTGTTAACCTTCAGAACTTTATAATAACTATCTACTGCTGAACCTATCAAACACTTAATTCAAAGAACCCATTAAACTCAAGCTGGCACTGACCTGGAAGTTTCATCCTAGAGGACAGCTCTCATAGGACTGGAAGGTACAGTGAACAGTAGCTACAGGAGGAGAAAAGTCACCCTTAATTCTACTGAGCTGTCAACTACAAGGACCAGGCTGAAAAGACTTTAAGGAACAGTGTGGTAATACATAATCACTTTCTGATTGGAGGTATGCTCCATTCTATAAGATGAAACCACACTTGGGACCATTATAAGGTAATGAATATAAGGCCACATAAATCACAAGCTCCACGAGAGAACCTATGAAAGACCAGATATTTTGGCTTCAGATTCCATCTTAGAGAACCTGGCCAAAGGTTAAACTTGAGTTAACTAACAAGCCAGCATCTAATACCAGTTTCTAGGTTTCTCCCAAAAAAACTGAGTCTAACACTAGTTTCTAGGTTACTTCCCAACAAATCTATACCCCAGGTTACAAGCCCCGCCCCTGGCACATCACTTCCTAACAATCACCAATCACTTCCTAACAATCACCAATCAAGAGAGAAACAGAAGTTAAGTCTATGGTTTGACTCCCAGCATCAGCCAAGTATGTTAAAAGCCATGACAGCCCCTAAATCAAATGCGTGCCAGGCTAGAAACTCCCTTGTTTGTTTATCTCTTCTAAAACTTGCCTGTCTAAAACAAGGCTCAGGGCTCTGCCTTCCATCCTGAAGTATCAGGGTTGGCAGGGAGCCCAAGATTGAGCTTACAATAAAGTGATCCTAATGAGATTACATCAGAATCATCTCCTTGGTGGTCTTTTGGGGTTCATCAACACTTCCTGGCACAATATCTTATGCTATCTTGTTGCTAAATGAGCATGACATTTAAACCAACCATTAAATAAATGTACCATGAAAGTCAGCTGATCTTTATATAATTTCCATCTAAATAAGGAGGAAGACTTTAAGGGAGAGGTGGTAGATGGCTCCAAGGAAGCAATGTACTCCTGGAAAAACAGTGATGATACACATATGAACTCATAGGGATTCTGACAACATGTATAAGACATGTATAAGTCAAACAAACAAACCAAAGTCCAACACTGAGAAGGAGGATTACACAAAAATTCTCACCCCTAACTAAGAAATTACTTTTAGTAGATACTTGCTGGAAAAGCAAAATTAGTTTTCTATAGTGGTCTATCACTGGGTATTTCAACAACAATCCTGGGCAGGTCTTATGCTCAGGAGTGTTCAGTCAACACAAAAGAGAATCCTTGTTTTTTGTTCTGTTTTGGCTTCTTGTTTTGTTTCTTTATTTGTTTATTTGATATTTTTTGTCTTTTGTTCTTTTTTGAGGGGGGGAGAGTAAAAAGAACATGAAATTTGTTGGGTAGGTGATGGGATGGTTCTATAAGGAGTGCTTAAAAGGGGAAGAATGTGATCAAATATATTGTATAAAATAAAAATAGATAGGAAAATAAGTATAATAAAAATAAGACTTAGACAGGAAAATATTTGGAGGCCAGTAGGCTATCCTGGCCCAGTTGAGTGTATGTTCTAGAAAATAATTATGGGACCCAGCATCTCGTTCTGCTCTAGATATGACCAATCCTGACACTGTTCTCATCTGCCATTGCTATCTGGTTTGAACTTCGGAAACTAAGTTATAGAGATACCTTCTTCACTGAGTTAAACATTTTGTTATATTACACAAATTGAAATTAGCATCAGTTCTAAGGAAGCATTCATCATTGTTCAGATTCCTTTCATTAATGGAAAATGGAAAGTTCATATTCTTTACATAAGTTTATATTATATTTTAATCCCAATTTATTTTTATTTTCATTCATGTAGTACATTATTAACAAAAACGCCTCAATGGAAATTATCCTGAAATATTTGTGATAAAAATAAATTATGGCTTAATAGTCACTATCCTAATAGTTAATATTAATAATCTAATAATAGTCTAATTCATTATACTAAATGACAAACTGCTGTTGTAACTTTATTGGCAAGTGGCCTTTCTTTGGAAGAAATATGCAAACACATTCTGGCCTAAGATAGGGTGCTAATGACAATTATTCTTCTCAAGTTTAGATCAGTGAACAAAAAAGTGACATGAACCTGAGCAAAATGATGGCGATTCTATCACTAAATACTATCTCCAATATGGGGAGTGACTGTTAGGATACCCCAATGACTTAATCAGGGTTTCTATTCCTGAAGAAAACATCATGACATAGAAGCAAGTTGGGGAGGAAAGGGTTTATTCAGATTAAACTTCCACATTGCTGTTCATCACCAAAGAAAGTCAGGACTGGAACTCAAGCAGGTCAGGAAACAGGAGCTGATGCAGAGGCCATGGAGAAATATTACTGGCTTGCTTCCAAGGTTTGCTCAGATTTATTTATTTATTTATTTATTTTCTTTTTCTATCTTTATTTTCTCTTTCTTTCTTTCTTCCTTTCTTTTTTTATTTATTAATTTATTTTTCACTCTCCAGGTTTTATCCCCTCCACTTGACCCTCCTCCCCACGCTCCTGACTCTACCAGGATGTCCTTACCCCCACCCCCAGTCCCACTCCCCACCCCACCTGACTGCTAAACTCTCTGGAGCCTCCATTCTCTTGAGGGTTTGGAGCATCATCTCTGATTGAACACAGACCTGGCAGGCCTCTGCTATATATGTGTTGAGGGCCTCATATCAGCTGGTGTATGCTGCCTGCTTGGTGGTCCAGTGTTTGAGAGATCTTGGGGATCCAGATTAATTTAGACTGCTGGTCCTCCTACAGGGTCACCCTTCTCCTCAGGTTCTTTCAACATTTCCCTAATTCAACCACAGGGGTCAGCAACTTTTTCCATTGGTTGGGTGCAAATATCTGTATCTGAATCTGTCGGCTGCTTGTTGGAACCTGAGACTACCAGCCCAGGGATGGCATCACCCACAATGGGCCCTCCCACCTTTGATCACTTACTGGATCTCATGGAGTTATTTCCTGAAGGTAGGCTCCTTCCTCTGTGATAACTTCAGCTTGTGCCAACTTGACACACAAAACCAGCCAGTACACCCAACAAAGGATCTCCTTTTGCCTCTGCAAATGTTACTACTTTTATACCTTTGGACAATAGTCCTTTTAAGTCATAACTTTCTGAGCTTCTGAATTGAGTACAGTATACCTCATTAACTTACTTATTTGAATGAAATAGGTTGAAGGCTTTAGTTTGTCAAAGAATACCTGGCAACAGACATGGGCTAAAAAAACTTATTAAAATAAAGAGCTATCTTTATATTCTTGATACCATTTCAAATGAACATTACTAGAACTGCCAACATATTTTTAGAGTAATGTAACAGTAGTCTCTATTTTAACATACTGAAATTGTTTACCATTTAAATAATTGAAGCAAGGGATATAATTAGTTTCATTGATTAAATCAATATGTTTATTTTTAATAAACTACATTTTTCAGTGCCTCAATGCATTCAGATATATGGCTTTCAATAGTATCTTAGATGAATTTTTAAAAGTTTAAATCAACTATATTTTACCTTATGAATGAATTTCTTCAAACAAATAGTCTTTAGAAAGTTATAGCCTTATTGTTTTATTTCAATTTAAATGATGTGTTCTTTTTTTATCATTATTTTCTTTTTCCAAATCCATAAAGTTAGGATGATAGTTCAGATTTTCTTAGCCAACCATTGCCCTATGACTCACTTCAATTGAAGAATAAACTGCATTACTATTTTATACATTATAATCCTGTATGATGTTGAGTTTTTATTAACTTCTCTTTGGTTTATTAGATGTTTCTGAGGCTAATTGTTGTTTTCTATTTTTAGGTAGGAATTGGACAAATGAATATAAAAGCACAGTATGATATTTATGAGATGTCAGTTCACTATAAATATAAAATTGTCTAATTATGAAATCTTTAATACTTTCTCTAAAAACTGTACTTAAATGAAAAAAATCTGTTTATCTTTGCCACAAGTAAATATGAAAGAAAGAAATCTTCAACATCATATTCTGTAAAGTAGCTTTTATTATCAAGTATAATTTTAGAACAGAATTAGAGTATGTGAACAAGGGTCTAGTAGTGATGTTTTTGGCTGAAAAAAATCTCATATATCTGTCTACTTTACTTTTCTATAGCTGATTATATTACTTCCTTAAAATAATTAAATCAGTTCAATATTGAAAGACCTACATGTTTTAATGCTACCTTAATTACAGGTTGTGGAGTTGGTTATAATTTAAGTATGAAACAGAGTCATGTACCTTGTGGGTAGTACACTTTTGAAAGACTACTTTTTCCACAGAAATGCAAGTTGATGATGAACCCAGGAAAACAGACTTTCTAAAGGTTCCAGAATTAGGCTAACAGGCATCATAACACAAGTCTTTCTCCTGAATTATCCAACTGCCATTTTCAACATCAACAATGCTGACCTGACATGAAGTTCTCTTATGACACTTCACAACATCATTTTTATTTTAATTTTTTCTGTTTGTTAGAAATATATTATTCCAGGAACGCCTGCATTGTGCTGTAACTTCCAGAGTTGAAAGAATGCAGATGAGGGTGCTGTTGTTATCTCTTGTACTTTCCAGTCATCATCTGCCTTTGAAATCTACATTAATTCTTTACTAATTGGATGTTCACTTTTTTCAAGTTTCTTAGACTCAAAGTTTCTGTCCTGGAGAGATCATCAGTCAATCCAAGTGTTTTTTTATTGTCTACTTAATGAACCCATGAATCACTGCATACCAGGCTTTGTTTTCTTCAGGTTGGATTCTTTATGCTATGTCAATATCTAATTCTTCCCCAACTAGTCTTATGGTAGGAAATGTGTGTTTCAGCTCCACACACAAAGTTTTCAAGACTCCATTGTCCTCTTCCTTGTGGATGAGCTGCTATGTACTGCTGCTCTGTTGAGCAGCATTAACTACTAAAGGTTAAGACATGTATCATTTGAGCATCTCATCATTATATTGAGAAGAAATGACATTTACGAATACTGACCTACAGGGTGACTCAAGTTATGAGGAAAAGGACAGGAATAAAGCAGCACCAAGAGCTTACTGCTGTGTAAGAAAAAGAAGGCAATCTTCACAGAAATCCTGGGAAATAGAGTAAGAATATTCTCAATCATCACACAGCCTTAAATGATGATGAATTTTAATTTGAGAGTAATGTGAATGCTAAATATATAAACAATGAGAACAACTGGGAGAATCTGATGGAGTTCAATATTAGAAAAAAATTCATGCCATTTCATTGAGCTCAATGTTATCTAGTATAATTTAGTTGTGGGAATAGATTTAGGGCAAGTCCAAACTACATCTAGATTGTGATTATCTTTGAATCTTATCAGGTTTGGACAATAAGTAGAAAGTTAGCTTCTCTAAATTTAAATTCCTCTTAGAGAGAACAAGATTATGATACCTGAGTTAAGGTTCACAGATTTTCAGAGCCAACAGCAGAGACATACCTGAAATGTTTTATGCAGCATGAGTGTGCTTGTGTGTGTGTGTGTGTGTGTGTGTGCTTATTTACTTGAAAAATTCAACTAATTTCCCTGAGTGATACTGAACAAAGATCATGATCCATATCTGTCTCAGATTTGGAAGTTACTCAAATTATATTTCTCTGTGCCTTTAAACTGAACACACTGCTGCTGATTCTAAAAGGCAGGTTTTTCTTTTGTAGCTGTTTCCTCTTATGCCTAGATCCTCAGCTTTTATGATATTTTGCCAAAAGTTAATCTTGATAGTAATGGGCAAAGTAGCACTACAAATGAAGATGGCATTTTGTGGTAAAATGAAGTGCACTTACCCCTTATTTCTTTTATTTAATTTTTAATATATATATATATATATACTTTAATATATATATATCACAATTACTTTATATGTTAGAATTTATTTACAAACAGCATAAAGTACTTACAACTTCTGATAATAATTCAATCTTTCAGAGTCCAGAACATTAAGAGAAAGAGCTACAGAAAGCTAAGGAATACTAAGAGGGAGGAAAATTTCCTTCTCCACAGAAGAGCCTATCAGCTGCCTAGCCACTGCTTAATGAGACCCTGGTGCGAATGGAAACACAAAAGGGCATCAGATCCCTATAAACTAGAGGTTCAGATCTAAACCTAGGCTCATTGGTTGAGCAACAAGGATTTTTTTTTAATTGGGTATTTTCTTTATTTACATTTCAAATGTTTTCTCCTTTCCAGCTGTCCCCTTGGGGAACTGCCTATCCCATCTCCCCTCCCCCTGCCTCTATGAGGGTGCTCTCCCACTCAACCACCCTCTCCCATCGTCCTGCCCTGGCATTCAATGCCCACTGGGGCATTGAACAACCTCAGGACCAAGGACCTCTCCTCCCACTGATGCCAACAAGGCCATCCTCTGCCACATATGTGTCCAGAGCCATGCATCCTTCCATGTGTACTCTTTCGTTGGTGGTCCAGTCTTCTGGAGCTCTGGGGCATCTTTCTAGTTGACACTGTTGCTTCCTTCATGGGCTGCAAATCCCCTCAGCTCCTTCAGTCCCTTCTCCAACTCCTCCATCAGGGACACTGCTCAGTCCAAACGTTGAGCATTGGACGCCACCTCTGCAAACATCCACCTCTATTTGTCAGGCTCTGGTAGAGACTCTCAGGAGAAAGCCTTATCAGGCTCCTGTCTGCAAGCACTTTCCTGCATTCACAGTAACATTCAGGTTTGATGACTGTATATGGAATGGCTAATATCCACTTATCAGTGAGTGCATATCATGTGTGTTCTTTTGTGACTGAGTTACCTCACTCAGGATGATATTTTCAAATTCCATCCATTTGCCTGCAAATTTCATGAAGTTATTGTTTTTAATAGCTGAATGGTATTCCACTGTGTAAATGTACCACATTTTGTATATCCATTCCTTTGTTGAGGGACATCTGGGTTCTTTCCAGCTTCTGGCTATTATCAATATGGCTGCTATAAACATAGTGGAGGATGTGTCCTTATTACATGTTGGAGCAGCTTCTGGCTATATGCCCAGGAGTGGTAGAACTATGTCCTAAGTTAGTACTATGTCCAATTTTGGGGGAAAAATTGAGACTGATTTCCAGTGTGGTTGTAACAGCTTGTAATCCCACCAGCAGTGGAGGAGTGTTCCTTTTTCTCCACATCCTCGACAACATCTGCTGTCACCTGAGAATTTTATGTTAGCTATTCTGACTGGTGTGAGATGGAATCTCAGGGTTGTTTTGATTTGCATTTACCTGATGACTAAGGATGTAGAACACTTTTTTAGGTGCTTCTCGGCCAGTGTTCGCAGTTGAGAATTCTCTGTTTAGCTCTGTTCTCTATTTTTGTAATAGGGTTATTTGGTTCTCTGGAGTCTAATGTCTTGAGTTCTTTGTATATGTTTGATATTAGCTCTCTATCATATGTGGGATTGGTAAAGATCCTTTCCCAATCTGTGCAGCAAGGATTTGTGCTACTGGGACATCATTGATAACCCAATTTGTTACTATAAGGAACATGATATAAAAGTAAACTTTCAACCTCAATTTTTAAAAAAATTCATTCTCAAAATTTTCCAGGAATTTTACATTGAATAGAAAGTATAACATTTCCAAATATACAAATATATACTATTTATTTTCCAGTAAAAGTAACAATTTATGTTTATGAAAACTAATAGTGTTGCCTTTCTGCATTAATGTGAGGGGTTCTGTGTTCTTGCAATCTCTTCTTGTATTTCTTGCACATTCCTCAATTAAAGTTAATTGAGTTTATAGAATAGTATCTGGAATATGTTAGGACCTCAAAAGATCTAGTATTTTATCTAGTATTTTATACAACTAATTCTGTATTCATCTACTATTCATTTTACACCTTATAGTCTGAATTATAATAATATGTTACAAAATATATAACAATGATTTTGAATTAGGTGTTGCTTTCTAGACATTATCTTTCTTTTTATACAACAAAAGAAATTTCATTTTCTTCTTTTGTTGAAGATAGATTCTTTATTATTACAACATATTTTTGTATAATTTCTTCTTACTACACCCCACCAGTTCCACCCCATATATCCTCCAATACATTTCTACTCTTTTTCTTTCTCCTTTTTAGCAAAGAAAGAGTTTCTAAGGAATAAATATTAAGCATGATAAAATAAAATACAAGAAGATCAAACAAAAGCCATCACATTGATGTTGGACAAAGCAAACCAACAGAAGGAAAAGAAAAAAGAGAGAAAGCACAAGATTCAGACACCCAATTGTTCACACATACAGAATCCCCATAAAAATAATAAATTGAAAGCTGCATTACATAGCCAAAGAACCTGGTAAAGACTTATGTGGCCATGTGCTTGAAGCATTGGTCTCTATGGGCTCCTCTGAGCTTTATTAGAGAACACAGTTCTCGGGGTGCCCTCCACCTCCTCTGGCTCTTACATACTTTCTGCCTCCTCTTTTGCAATTTTTTTCTAATATGTGAGGAAAGGGATTCTACTCCATTTAGAGCTGTATGTTCCAAAGTTTTCCAATGTGCATTATTTAGCTGTGGATCTCTGTGGTTTTGCTCATGTGGTACAAGTTTCATTAGAGAAAATAAGCATAAACCTGGGTATCAGGGCCTGTTCTTTAACCTATTCCTTAACCCACCGGAATAAGGAAGAGGAAGAGGAAATTGCCACATGTCTGAGAACATCAAGGGTGACACAGTGAGTTCAGTCCAGCAAGGACTACAGAGTGAGACCTACTCAAAAGGAAAACAAAAAGGAGGACTGGTCATATAGTTAGGTGTCTTAAATACATGAAGTTCTTGGTTTAATCCCCTTGTGTCACTGAAAGAAAAGAGAAACGAAGAAAGGATGGAAGGAAGAATGCAAGAAAGAAAGAAAGAAACAAACAAACAAAGAAGAAAGGAAGGAAGAAAGGAAAGAAGGAAGGAAGGAAGAAGAAAGAAAATAACAGACTAGAAAACTTCTAAAGTTTGTATCAAGAGCTTTATATTCTTTGTGAGTTCATACATTTAAATATTAAGATCTGAGTCTTGTAGTAAAATTTAATTATATGTAATGAAATGAATGCTCTATTACAAATATCACCATAGCAGCAGAGTAGCAGTGACATAGAAATTTACACTGTAGTATTGAAAAAGTAATACAAACAGTGTTCCTTACAGGAAAACAAATCCATAGAAATTGTGTTCAAATGATTCTTAGCCAAACTTCCCATATGGTAATTTTATTTAAAAGGAACATATTTTCAAGTCTAACACAGATTGACTGCAGAGTAAAACATGAAAGTCATATTCTTTAAAAAATATTTCTACTTAATGTCATTTCAAAAGTCAACATGTAAAAATTCAGAAAATTAATGTCAATATTGTAAAAAGATGTATATATCTATGTGTGTTTAAGTATGTATATTTACAATATTATTAGAGCTTTCACTAATACTATACAATTTCCCTAATACATTTTCCTCATAGAGTCCATGCCCTACTGTAACCTTTAGGTTTAGATGCTTCAGTAGTAACATTTATTTAGAATAATTCAAATTGTATGTCACATTTTAAATTGTCCACAAAAAAGATGCCATTTACTGCTAAATCCTTTGATTAATTTTGGCTCTCTATATATCAAGTTCCAATATCATAATCATACAATAATACATTGTCAACATTCTATACAAATAAATGAGTAAGTTCAGCAAAGAAACATTTGTTGTTCAAAGCTTGGCTTCTGTTTCTATTTGAAATGATACTGTGTTTGATTTGTGGTTTGGGACACTGAAGCATTACATGGCTTTGCCTTTTTTACACTGAGTTCTCAGCCCTGAACCATAGGAGATTAGGAAATGTGCTCATAAGGTGACTTCTGTTTTTCTGGTAAGCGTTCTTCACATTAATGTAGTTGTTATGGAGTTTTAGTTGCTTTAGAGGCTTCTTTGTTCTTTCTTTTTTATTTCTTTCTTTCTTCCCTGCCTCCTTCCTTCCTTTCTTTCCTTCCTTTTTTCTCTTTTATATTTGCTTTTAGCTTATGAACCTAAAAGAGTGATTTGTTAAAACTGTACCATTCGTGAAAGAAATCCTATCTCAGAGTGCATTTCTTTACAGAGCTGTGTTAGAACAACAGTTGGGCCTGCTGTTATTAGAGTCAAGCTTCAAGTGATGACTTTCAAATTGTTGCCTTTAGACTTAAAGTTGTAGGAATGCAGGAGAGTATTCAATTATATATCAAGATAAACAGCGGTGATATCCTTTATCACAGGTACCTTAAAATTACTCAGAATTCTTTCTTTTCATATAATAACTAGGAATAACAATGATAGCAGGTTCACAGCATCAACAAACTTTTGCTGTTTTCTGGAATTTTGTTTATCACCCCACCTCCAGCCAATCCCTTTTAAAAAGGTGTTCAGGCTATCTTTACTATTTTGCTGAATAATCTCTGAACCTGGGAAAGCCGCTACTTCTGATGAGGTAACGCTACTTGCTCATGCTGCACATTTTCTATAAATACAGCTTCTGTAGTTCTAGGATGAGTCTGTCCTGGATATGCCTCATTTGTCTTCTACTCCACCTTAAACCTTCCCAACCATCCAGTCCCCATATCGTTTACTTTGGTCTAATTGTATGAATCTCCCTGACCATTTTTATTTTTGCTTCCTCCACAACCCAACAGATCTAGCCTTGGTCCCACATGTAGTATGTCCTAATAACATATACACACATGCCTGCATTGCAAGCTTCTGCTAGTACATTCCCTGAACGTTCCATAAAACATAGAATGTTCCCATGTCACAGTCAACCTTTCCACCCAGCCAGATATATGCCTGGCTTAGACCAGGAGGAACATCCTTTTGACAAGCACAATCCCTGCTGTCTACCTGACTCTGTTCTACCCCAAGCCATTTCCAACCTCCAGTCCCAACCAGGACACATATCCATTCTTCTTGAACTTGAGGTTTCCATATCAGCCTTAGAGATAGTAAAGGAAATCTAGGTTCCAAGATCATGCAAAAATATAAACAATATAAAGATTAAGACACTTTTATTTCTCAAAAGCCTATCAGTCCTATAGTAATATACACCAATGAAAATTACCTAGAACAATTTAAAGGAGCAACCATAAACTTCATCAAATAATTTAAGGAGTTAAAGAATACACAAAGAAACAACCCAATGGAATTAAGGGATAAGAGCTTATGGAGAATAAATGCTTGATTGATGCTCAAGAAAATTCAAAAATAAGGCAAATATGATGCAAATGAAGACAAACAGGAGCATTCCAAAACTTATTCTTTGAAGCCAGTATCATTCTATTATCAAAACCAATTAAAGATACAACCAAAAGTAAAACTGTAAACTAATATCCCTGGTGATCATAGACTCAAAAAATGCTCAATGAAATACTTGCTTGCAGAAAACAAACATTCATCAAGAAGATTATCACCCATGATCAAGTTGACTTTCTCTCTGAAATGATAGTATGGTTCAAAGTACTTAAGTCAGTAACCATAAAACATCAGAAATAGACTTAAAATTAAAAAACAAAAACATGATACACAAAAGGCTTTGACAAAATACAAAATGTCTACATGATAAATGTGGCATGGCATGTAGGACTAGACTATACCTCAGCAAAATAACAGCTATATCTGAGAAACTCACAGACACCATCATCCTAAGTTGAAGCAATTGTACTGAAGTCAGGAAAAAAACAGGGGTGTCCACTGTCTCTATGACTATCAATAATGTGCTTGAAATACTAGCTGTGGAAATAAAACAAGAAAAGTAAATAAGAAGGACATATATGGAGAAAAGAAATATGAGTATTGCTATTTCTTATGACATAATCCTGTACATGTGATACCTCAAACATTCTACCAGAAAACTTCTAAGAATGATTAAGAAATTCAGAAATATGACAGTATGCAGTATAAATTTTCACCAATTAATAGTTTTTGTATATGCCAGCAAAAAACATATAGAAGAGATCATCATCAATCTTCAATCATCTTGAAACAATAAAAACCTCCCCTAGAATTCATATGGAATCACCAAAGACCCCAGATAGCCTACACAGTCCTGAGCAAAAAGAACAAACTAGAAAGGTTACAATTCCAGATCTTAAGGTGTATAACAGAATCATAATAATAAAAACTATTTGGTATCTTCATAGAAGACATGTGTAGATCAATGGAACAAATTAAAAACAACAACAACAACAAAAATGCGAGTACATATAATCTCAGTCATTTAATCTTGACAAAGATATAAAACATTTAATCTAGAAGAAATAAATGGTTTTGAACTAACGATGCTAGATGAAATGAATTGTATGCAAGCAGAAACACCATATTCACATAAAGTGAAACAATAAGAAACACCATATTGATTAAAGACCTAAATGTGAAACTAGAAATAGCCGTTAGAAAATTTAGGCAGTAATCTACATGATATAGTTTTTAGAAAAGACATTCTGAATTGGATTCAGTTTGCCCAAGAATTAATGCCAATTAATAAATGTTTAATTAACACTATTTAATAAGTGTCTTGTGATAAAATAGACAATGAATCAGGTTCTTAGAAATAAAATGTAGGCAACTAGCAAAGGCTTGTAATGTAATGGATTATGAGAGACAACCTGCAACTACTTTATCCAAAAGTACAATCCTTTACTACATGTATTGTATTTTTCCTTATACCCACAGTTAAGTGTATTCCTCAACCCTTCCTAAGGAAAATTTCCCTTGCAATAGATTATGACAACTACAAAAAACTACAGCCAATCAAAATGCTAAATTGTGGAGCCCATTCCCAGTGGATTTGTGTGCAAAATATCTGCCACATCTAAGGCTCAAGGAACATTGTCATGGGGAGATAGAACCAAGAGATCGTAAGAACCTGAAAAATCAAGATTTTTGTGATAATTTCTCCTTAAAGTGTCAGAATTTAAACAATATAGTTTCACGTGCATGACAGCCTAACCATGAGATGAACAATGATAACAACAATAGATATATAGAAGTGGACCTGTGAAAGCCCTACACAAGAAACTGTTGGCAACTAAGGAAGAATTAAGAGTGGGAGAGATAGTCTTACCAAAGGAGGAGAGCATCAATTAGTTATCCAACACCGAACAGACAGCCCTGAAAACACACTTTCAAATAATGTTATACATTGCTGGTGAGCAGGATATATTTATTAATATATTTGTGTGTATATACATATATGTGTATGTATATATATATATACATATATATATATATTCATATAATAATAATTAATGAAAGAAGAAGCCATGAATTTAAAAGGGATCAAATCAAGTTATTGGAATGGGTTTGCAGTTATAAAAGAGAATGCAATTATACTATAACCCTCAAATAAAAGAAAAAATTAAAACAATATTTTTGTGTGTGCATGTGTGCATGTGTGTGTGTGTGTGTAGAGGTGTGTGTGTGATCATATATAGTTTGAATTTTTGAAAACCTTAGCTATTTTCAACTTCAGCAAAATGAATTTTTGCGTCCTTATTTGGTGGGTATTGTAGAGAAATTTACAACCCTATTGACTTATAAAGGTTAAACCTATTTTTTTTCCATTTTAACATAGTAACACTCTGGTAAATATCTAAAGTATTATGTATAAAGATTTCATTACAAAAACTAATAAGTCATTGTTTAAAAAATAAAAAAAAATTACAATTGAATTAAACAGAAAAAAAATTCTCAGTCTTTTTGAATAACACATTCTGTGCTTGGACTGGAGAGATGTATATAACAACAGTTAAGAGTAGTGTCTATTCTTCAAGGGACCCTAGGCTTAATTCCCACCTCTAAAATGTTACCTCACAATCACATGTAACCCCACTTCCAGGGGTTATAATATCTTGTCCTTGCTTTTCTAAGCACTAGACATACAAGTCGCATACAGACACACCTGCTGACAAAATGCCTGTATATACAAACTAAAAAACAAGTTGATGAGTACAAAATAAAAATGCTGTATATAAAATGTAATCTTTCCAACAGACACTCATAATTAACATTAAATTTCATTTGAAACTTGAATGCAAGTTCTTATAGTTACAGAAATAATTCCTTGTTCTTACACCATACTGTTCAATATATGAACATTTATGGTGCTTTAAATAGCTTTACAACAGAAACACCTGGTATGACTATAAATTCTTGAGAGAGTCTTGTGCATTCAAATATGTGTGACATCAACATTCACATTACTTTTACATAATTGTCAAAATTTCAAGCTCTGTTTTCATCTCTTTCACAGTAGACCTGTAATACCATTCTCCATATCTAGAGGAATAATACAGCTTTGAAAAAATAAGCATTGCCAAGTAGATGGAGGATTCTATTCACCTGAAGAATAGATTTCTCACTTATAATTAATCACATGTCAGTTGCTGGAGAAATGCAATTAACAACACCCACCCTAAAGGCTCTAATGTATAAACAAGTTGCTTGTCTAGTTAGATGAATATTACTATGCTGAAGACAATCACAATAAGAGTATTACCAAGTTCAAATTCACTACTGAAGGTAAGATTAAAATTCAGTAAAAACTATCCACTAATTACATATGTAATTATTATATCCAAATATAATTATTTGAACATATCTATATATCCAAATATAACTCTTCTGTCTTTCAGTGTTAGTTATTTACTACTAACATGTTATAAACATAATAAAAATTAATGGGAAAATTCATGAATTCAAACTGTAATTTTAGGGACTTGATGGTTAATCAGCAATCAGTTTGTTCAGATTGTCATCTTACCAAAAACAATCTACATACTCAATAACAACCCATCAAAACTCCAACATAATTCTTGTAAGAGACTCAAACACAACTGAAGATGAAGAAAACAATTACCACCTTTTAATGAAATATAAAGTAAGCTTAATTCTTAAATGATAAAACAACAATGACTAAGAAACACTGAGAAAATGCTCAACATTCTTACCCAACAGGGAAAGGCAGAGTAAAATTATTTTGATATTTCAGTTTACTTCATTCTCAAGGCGAAGATCAATAAAACAAATGACTGGAAACGTTGATGAGGACATGGAAAATGGGGACCATTTATTCTTTGCTGCTGGGACTCCAAATGGTGGAGCTATTAAGGAAATCACTGTGGACATCTCACTAATTCTGAAAATATAACTACCAAACTCTAGAACAGAGCACAATCTCAGAGATAGTTGGCCAACAAAGTGAACTCCATGTGTGGTTATCTTTTGTTGGTTCTGTTTTGTAAGTTTTGTTGTTTTGTTTTTAATGAGAGAGGAGGGACACAAATTTGGAAGTGTGGGAAGAAATCTGTAAAGATTTTAGATAAGGGAAAGAATGTGATCAAAGTGTATCATATAAAAACCTAAAATGAATCATTTCTTGATGTAGGGTACAATATCAATCCAAAAGATTTAACTTTCTTAAACTTCTGTCTGTGTATGTCTATATATTTGTCTTGTATCTCTTCTTTGTCAGTATTTATTTCTCTTCACACATAACCTGAAACATCCCCTCTAACCTCCTCCCACACCAACAGTCCCTTTATCCTTTCATAGTGTCTGAAGATACTCCCTGTTATAAGTCACATATGACATTTAAACAGTAGAAACTGTAGATGAATGAGAAACTGAAGCATTTGTCTTTCTGAATCTGGGTTACCATAGACAATATAACTTTTTCTAGATCTACCTATTTACAATTCATGATTTTATTTTTCCTTTAGCAAAATGGTGTTCTGTTATATATATGTACCCAGTCCATTTTCATACTGTATTCATCTGTTGTTAGACATTTAGGTTGTTTGCCACTATGAGCCATTGTGACCAGGATGGCATTGACTGTAGTTGAATAAGTATTGGTGGAAGTAGGATATCATATCTATTAGGCATCTGCTATGAGTGATATAGCCTGACCCTGTGAGAGGTTTATTCTTAAGTGTTTGATGCCCCAGCACAGGGGATTGTTAGAGCAGTGAGGTGGGGGAGGGTGAGTGGGTGGAGGAGTACCCTCATAGAGGCAAAGGGGAGGGGGGAGAAAGCAGATAAGATGAGGGTGTATGGAGGGGTAATCGGGAAGGGGGATATCATTTGAAATGTAAACAAGAAATTATTAATAAGAAATTAAAAAAAAATCCATGAATATTGCCAGAGTGAATACACCAATTTGTATTTCCACCAACAGTGAATGATGGTTCCTCTTTAACCACAACCTTGCTTGCATTTGTTTTTACTGTTTCTTGATTTTAAGCAAGACTAGAAAAATCACATTATCCATAGACACGTTACTATGTAAAGGGGGAAATTTGGGATGACCCTATCCTAGAAAAATTTGCAAACAACTAATGATTTCTAGGAAAAGCCCTTCCCTAGATAAGCTCCCTTATTGGTTGTCCTTCTGTCATTCACACACACACACACACACACACACACACACACACGCACACACGCGCATGCACACACACACAGACACACACACATATATATATAACGTTCTCATCTAGTTGTATTTATATGTATATTGTGCATTTAAATAACCTGTATGTACACATGTAAATTATATACGTGTGTGTATATGTGTGTATATCAACAATACTCAATAAAAGAAGCTATTTGAGTTTGGAGTGAGCATCAAAGGAGTTTGAGGTAGGGTAATTGAGAGGAGCTTGAAGGAGCAAAAATATTATGGAAAGTGTTTTAATTGTATTTCAATTTAAATAAATTAAGAAATAAAATGAATTAAGATAAATGCATAAAAACAAGCATGTGCTCACCCTTTGCCAGCTCTTAGGTCTTAATGCAGACCACAGAATGGCAGGGCTGGTGATCCCATCCCAAGAGGGCAATCCAGAGCCAACCTACACTGGATTCTTACAGGGTAAAAAGAACCCTAAACTTAGAATTCCTCAGAATCATGACAATGCTAATTTCAGTTTGTCAGGAGACCTGCTATCTCTCTTCTCAGCCCTTGACCATCAACTGACTGGAACAAATTGTGTATACCCCCAGAGTAAACAGATCTGCCTGCTGTGAGCACAAAAACCTCTACTCAGCTGACTACATCATATTTGCTAACCCTCACCCAGCTATCACAAAAACGTCAGCTGAGTATCAAATAAAACCTGCCCATTCACCCCCACATTGTTATGCCCTACCCCCAACCAGAAGACTATCCTATAAAATCATCCACCTGTACCTTGCTGTCATAAATAACTCACTCACCCCTACCTGCTGAGCATCATATAAACTCCATTAACCACTACTTGCCTATCATACAAAAATCTATTTACACATACCTGCTGAGTATCATATAAAACCCTCCTCCCCACCTCACTATCATACAAAATGCACTCCCTCCGACCTGAATGACTATCATATAAAAATCCGCCCACTCCCACATGCTATCCTGTACACTCAATTCACCCCAAGCCTGCTGATTAGCATATAAAATCTGCTTTCCACATAGCAATTGCTCTCTATTCCTGTGAGAAAACCAAGCCTGACAGTTTCTTCCTCAATAAAGTTATTTGTTTGTTTTTGTTTTTTTGTGTTTTGTTTTTTTACCTCTGGAGTGCTCCAGTTTGATGGTTTCACTGTACTTGTTGACAGTATCAACAGCAAACAGCTTCCTGGCTAAGACTGAGGTAGTGTTTCCATTTCCCCTTTTTTTTGTGCTGGAGCCCAGTCTGGCTTGAACCTATACAGACTATGTGCATGCCCAGGGAAGGCCCTAAGAACAAGAGTATTACTTATTTATTTATTTTGCATCATTTTGTTTGTTTTGACATATTTTGTTATAATGATGTTTGTTTCTTGTTGTTTGTTTTTATTGAACGTACACTTTATATTACTGCTATGGGCATCAGACTCAAAAGGGAAAAATAATTTGTACAAGGTCATGGAAGACATTTCAGCCAGTTTCCAACCCATCTTCCTCATTCTATGTCTACTTGTTCATTTTGAACAACATTTTGGGTTGATTTAGGACTTTCAAGAGCTAGCTACAATTGGATCTATGTCTGCCGTGTTACATATAATCAATGCTGATGAGAATCCTACATTCCCTCCTTCTTCCTAGCTCCTTTCCAAATGCTACTATCAGAAAACACTCCAAATCTCTTTTAGGCAGGTTGTCACTATCTTAACGTTTCTGTTTGCTTTAGAGTTTTCTACCTGATCAAATCAAGATCTCTGGCAACTTACAAGGTATTAAGATGACAGTGGTATGTCAAAAACTCCCTTAGATTTTAAGTAGAATAATTCATTATCTGTATTTTTTGTTTGCTCTAATTTTTTATTTTATGTGCTGTTTTCTGTTGTGTTTAGAGCAGTACTATTCCACCTTCCTGATGCTGACCTTCCTTTTATTCAGTTCTTCATGTTGTGGTGCCCCTCAACCATAAAATTATTTTTTCTGCCTCATCATAAATATAATTTTGCTGGTGTTATGTATCATAATGTAAATATCTGTGCTTTCTGATGGTCTTAGGTGACCCCTATGATAGGGTCCTTCCACCACCAAAAAAGGGTCATGGCCCACTGTTGAGAACTACTGCTTTAAATAATGGGAGAAATGGGAAAGACATGAAGTTGGGTGAGTAGTGAGGTGAAGACAATCTAAAAGGGGTAAACTGAGGAAGAAAACACCATCGCAATTTATTGTATAAGAACATTAATAACCAAACTCAATGTGTAACAAAAGTGCACCTCCCTTACAAGCACATGAGCCTGGGTTTAATGCTAGGATGCACATGAAAATGTTAGGCTTCTCATTGAGGGCTTACATTTCTATACACCAGAGGCTGGGACAAGTGGAACCTTAGGACTTTTTAACTCAGGAATTTTGCTAATTATTCTATTCCAACCCAAAGAGAGAACTTTTCTGAACAAGGTGTCCTAATGATGACACCTGAGGTTGTCCTGTGTCTGCCACACACACTAGTTCACAGGAGCACCTGCAGTAGACATCTGTGTAACAATCAGGTACACACACAGACACACAGACACAAAGAGACACCACACACACACAGACACACACACACACAGAGAGAGAGAGAGAGAGAGAGAGAGAGAATATTAGGTTTAAAGAAAAATACCTTATGTTAATCTTGTTACTTATGAGAGTTTAAGAAAACTAATCCATTTCAAATGTCTTTCCACAGACATACAAAAGAGTTGTGAAATTTAAATGGGAAATTTACCTAGGAGCATGAAATTGAAATGTTTAATTTGTAAAGTAACATAATATTGTTATGCTCTACCACTCCAAGTCACTTGTCAACTCAAAAGACTTTTCAAGCATGAGGATGAGCTTCTTTTCTGGTTTAAAACTCGAGTCTATATTCAGAATTTTTGCTTCAAAATCAGAATCTAGATCAGTCAAAATTGTCCTACAAAATAAGAGATTTTTATCAAAAGAGAATTGCTATTTAGATCATCCTTGTGCACTTTATAGTTTTGAATTTTTCCCAATTTGCAATCCTGTAGGGAGGAATCTTAAGAAGGAAATGTAACTCAGAAATAGAACTCAAGTCAACTGCAGTAGAATGTAGAGGACCTTATTTAACAACTGTCTCTTTTTCAAGGAGAATCAGGGTATACTCAACTGCTTAAGAAAAGCAAGGATGTGACAACAACAAAGACCACATTTGTCTTGTGATTCAGTGCCACTGTGGCCTTCTGCAGTATATTCACTATACCTTAGAAAAACTATGATTCTAAAAGAAAGGGTTTCTACTAGATTTTAAGCTATTCACAGAGGTGTCTGAAATGTTTATTTCAATATTTTTCCTTAAATTTCTTTATTGTATTTTATGCCTATGAGTCTATTTTTTTTTTTAATGTATGAGTACTTCTGGGTATCTGGTATGTCCCAAGGTCCAAAGAAGGTATTGGATCTACTAGAACTGAATTTGTAGATCGTTGTGAGACATCTTATAGGTTCTGAGAAGTTAAAATCAGTCTTCTGCAAAAGTTCATTTCAAAGCTTATATTACTTAACTGACCTTGGGAAATGCAATTTGATAAAAAATCATAAAACATTAGTTCTATTAGAAAGAAAAAATAAAATATTTATTTGGGAATTACAACCCAATATGAATATAAGGAAATTTAGTTGATATATGAGAACCACATTTCTAACGGCATTTGAAAATTAATACTACTAAAATTACCAAAAATCATTTTTTTCAATGAAAAATTGCAATAAAAGTATTTATATTGTTTTTGAAGAGAGGACTCATGGAATACAATCTACCATTTCATGTCTTACTTTTGAGTGTATAGAGTGTATAGTGCAGCCTAATGGAAATATTACCTTCTGAATTAGATCTTTAGCAATACTGTACCCAAAAAGTATCCACAAAACAGCATGGCCAAAACATTCACTGTCATAAAAAGAAGCTGTGTCTGTAGAGGCTGATTGGCTGCTTCAAATTTCAAAGAGGTGGATAGATTAGAATATTGTAGGTCCAGAGCTGATATCAATTTATCTTGGCCTATCTTGAATTGCTAGTTCATTGGAACCTTTGGAGTATACTCTATTCATGTTTTTATAACTTAATGACTTTTATTTGAGTCCAGAATAGATCTATTATCTTCTTTGAGGTGAGAGATGTATTTTCTCCCAACAAAATTCTTTTAGAAAATGCAAGTAAGTAATGTATCACTAACTGTCTGTATGTTTAACATATATATCTCTTTGATAGTCAGCATGTACTTGCTAGAGCAGTCAGATGTATAAGGAAGTGAACAATTGATTTAATGCCATTTTATTAAAGAATATGTTATGTTTAAAATATGATAACTGGTACAATAAATGAAGCTAAAACTTGGTTTTATTATTGTTTACTAACTTTTGAGAGAAATGGTTAAAATCTACTTCAAGTAGAAGAAACATCTCAACTCCAAACATCCAGGGCACATCTTCTAAAGATTATAATGAGACCATATAGCTCATAATCCTAGAGGCAAAGGTAATTAGATCTTTGTAAATTCAAAGGGAGACTGTTTAGACATTGAGTTCCAGGACTGCAAGGGCTGTATAGAATGACCCTGTCTCAAAACTAGAAAATGTTCAAATGAAAACAACATTACAAGGAAGACCTATAGCTTCCCACTTTTATGGACTTTATTTTTAAAAGCCTTATAGCTGTAAATTCTTAGTTGTCTCTTTTTTAAGGACCTCAAAATAAGTTCTTTGAAGTTTAATTATAAACTATGGCACACTTCTGCTTACCTGTTTTGTGGGAACAGGAGAACAGCATCTGCAGGTCCCTCCCTCTCTGTGATAAACTTCTTTCATAAATATACAAATTCGCTTTACCTTTCTGTGGAGCCAATTAGTAAACACAGGTCACCACCTCAATTATCAGGTGAGTCTCTGGATAAACCAAGTGTGACAAATGGTGCTGTCAAGTCCTTTAACTTAAAGACTAATCATGGTTTCTCCCAAAAAATATGTGTGCTCGGAGGTATATCTGTTCAACTATAGAAAAGGCTGAGATTTCTGTCTTCTTCCATTTTCTTGAATCACTTTATATGTTATTCTCTCACACTAAGAAAGGTACACTCTTGTTCTATATTCTTGTGGGTAAGTTGCCTTGCTCGACAGGAAATGGAGCTTTTAATTATATTTCCACAAGCATGGGAAAACATACTTGAGCCTCTGTAATCGTATGTATGTATCTAATCCACTAAAACATATTTACTGAGTGGCTGATTAATGTTGATACACTCTTGACTCTTCGTAGGCCATGAAAAATAAGAGTGAAGGCCTTATTGATCTTAACTGTGATCAACAGAAAACAGAAAAAGAAATCCTAGAATGCACTGTGACATGTGGTGAGCAGTAGGTGGCATGGTGAGTAATAAAGCAGAAGACAAAGTGAGACAGGATTGTCCAAGTGGACTGTGTGACATTTAAAAGGACTTGTCAGGCTTAAGTCATGGACAATGTGGCAAGAGAGAAGATATTGGATAGCATAACCACCAATAGAGAGAAGGACAAAGGTGCCAAGAGCTTTGAATCTTGACTATGTTGCAAGAGGCCCAGTGAACAAGCAAAAGTTTCAGATATTGTGAATGAGAGATAGGTTTAGCAGGGCAATGTTAGCAGGTTTGGAATGCTTGCAAGAATGTTAATTTCTAAAATACTATTCAATAAATGTCTACTTGGAGCTGTAATGATGGCTCAGTGATTAAGAGCAGCACTTACTGCCTTTACAGAGGAACTGAGTTCAGTTCCTGTGGGTACACTAGGCAGACCTAGAGAAAATAGTTGAATCCCTGTTATGGACCCCAGGGTCTCCTAGACTCACATTTGCACACAAAAACATAATTAAAACAAGATATAGTTTTTAAACTAATGTCTACTTTTAACAATATTATTAACAAAATAAATCATCAAATGTGTTTCACTAATGTACTTAGGAGAATCCATATGTGTGGGTTACATAAAAGCATTTAAAATGATATTTTAAAGACATTTTGGATTTGCTTAATTCTATGAAATATCTGATTATTTTTGTTCATTGATGTACAGAGATTTTGAAACTTTTCATTAAATTGCAAAAAAAAAATTAAGAGGTAACTGTCAAAACCTTGTCAAAATATAAAATACTTCTTCCTATTTCAAACACGAGGCAGAAACTGGTAAGAATTTTGCCAACTTTATGCCGTTCAATGGAATTTTTAAGAATAATTTTTACTGTATATTTTCTGTAAACAAAGTAAATGTTTAAATTTTATTTTTAGGAGACGAATTAGCATGTGTTTGAAGTTACTTTGATAATCGTCCTTGGATTCCTGGATGAGTTGGCTAATATTCAGATTAATTTTAATACTCTGTGATTGTCTCTGAAATTATCCTTTTAGTTGAAAATAACTGTTCATACAGAGAAAGCTCTGATGGTTAATCACCACCACAAACACTTCCAAAGCTTTTTCTCACTTTTATAAACACTAGCTCTCATATGTTCACATTTAGAAATAATTAAAATGAAACAACTTGCCTACTTCTTTAGATGAACAAAAACTACCATTTGCAGATCTTCTGAAATGTTGATTTTGTCCTGATTTTCCCTATAACCTCAAATTTGGGATTTCTTCCTGAATTCCAATTGGGAATTCATAATCTGCTTCTGTACCATAGTCTATGTTGCCCCCAAATTCTAAATAATTGGAATAGCTCCTACTGGGTTTCATGCCTCCCTGCCATGTTTCCTATCAATTTCTTTTCAATGTGACCTATTTTCTTAACAAGTTGAAAATTATAACCATTTACTACTAAAGTAGTGAGTTTTTCTTTTCTATATTTGTGGGTGCATAGAATTCTTTATGTCATTTCTTACCATCATTCATAGTACCCAGTTCTTTACCAGAAACACTTAAATGAAATACTGGATTTCCTGTTTGAGCAAATAACCTTGAATAAGCAAGAAAAACAAAAATGTTTTCTAACTGGAAAATGTTTTGAGAGCAAGAAAAAGAAAAACAAATATAGAGATGAAAAAAACACTGGGCCTGATTTATTTAAAAGTATACCTTTTAGGCACACGTTTTCAATGGCACCAAAAATATCTAGCTTATTTATTTCTTTTTAAGCATTGAGTTACTTATATAATATGCAGAATGAGTTGTCATTAGACTGCATCTAGATTCACTTATTAGAGCAGGGAATTTCATCTGTCTTACAAGGTAGAAATGGATGAAGACACTAACGATGAAGATTAGTAAGAAGAATGACACAGAATAGTAACAAGCTTTGTGAACAGCACATCTGCATTTTATTAAGATCTCCAAACAAAGTTGTTATGCAAGAATAAAATCATTCTCATTGAAAATGAGAGAATTCTATTTTATTTGGATCTAATTGGCATGGCAACACAGGGAAACACAGATTACAGCAATGTTGAAAGTGTGATCTGAAGTTCTGCAAAATGGCAGCTGTGTTTATAGCTCTGACACAAAGTGAGTTGGGAATTGCACCATTTTTCAGAGATTATGATTAGGAGAGGTAAAACCTAAACTATCCAGTATGAACTGAGTGCAGCTTTGGTTCTGTGGTCATTTGAGGTGAAATGACCTTTGTATTGATCAGCTGAGTTTAACAGATTTTTTTTTTTTTTATTCAGAAAACTGTTGTCAGCACTGACTAAACATTTAGATGAACATGGCTAATACCTCACTGGCAATATTTTTTTTTTTAATTTGAAATGACCAAAACAAACTCTATTTCATTTTAATATGAATGGCAATGGCAAGTTATTCTATAGGATCTGCTCATGTTACACAATTATAAGGCCATTCCTTCATAAGGAGAAGGGAATTACTTCTTGGGAAGGTAGCAAAGTTCATAGAGAAATGATGGACACAAAGGCAGTAAGAGGCAAAGTATAACAACTTACATATGCTTTCAATTAAGTACCTCACTGTTAAAATTTTACATTCTTCACAAATGGATCTAAAGAATTTATCTATTCCAAACTGTGAAATTCTTCCTGATCCAACAAAAGGATGCTGTTACCTGCTGTCTGTGCTTTTTTTTTTTCCTAAAGAACCATTTGAAAATCAGTTTTCCTACAGTAAATGTTTCTGTAAACATTCTCTGCTACCTGCATAACTGTGCTCATTCCTTTTGCCTTTGTATTTAAATCACCCTGCCAAACCCAGTTCTTTGTGAACAAGAAGTATCTTGAGATAAACCATCTGCAGTGTATAATGAATAAAACAATCTTTAAATGCATGCATATATTCCAGAGGCTCATCTTCTCATGTTGGCTCAGGGGAAGTGATTAACTGGAAAGGAAGTAGATTTAGACTCCTACATAGGTGCCACTAAACACCAGGTGTTTGGATGCTTTGACTTGATGTCAATTTATTGTGCTTTTCAAGTGCTCTGCTATTTACAATTCCAAACCTCCCCCTTTGAGAAACATTGATTCAACCATAATCCTGACTACATTGTTACAAAGAAAATGGCATAGCAATTTCCAAAATGATGCTAAATTTCCTGTCTAATCTTTTTCAATTGTTTGATAAAATAAAATGAATGTTTGCAAATATATATATAAATCATTAGGTTATTTCTCACTATATAGTAGGGTTAAGTATTGAAACATCTCAACTTTTATAATGAAACATGCATTTTAGATTTTTCTCTAATTTTGTATTCTTAAGTCTTAATTTGAGTATTTCTAATGTGTATCTTTACTACCTTTTGAAAATACAATAGCCAGGCAGTGGTAGCACATGCCTTTAATCCTAACACTTGGGAGGCAGAGGCAGGTGGATTTCTGAGTTCAAGGCCAGCCTGGTCTACAGAGTGAGTTCCAAGACAGCCAGAGCTATACAGGGAAACCCTGTCTCGAAAAAACTGAGAAGAAAGAAAAAAAAGAAAATAGAAAAGAAAATACAATAGTTCAAAGCAGATTTCATTGACATTTTAATCTGTTTTAACACTTCTGTTAAATTGAAAGGAGAAATAAAATAATTTTATAAAGGTATTGTCTTAGGTTTTCCATTTCTGTGAATAGACACCATGACCAAGTTAACTCTTATAAAGGACATTTAATTGGGGCTGGCTTATAGTTTCAGAGGTTCAGTTCACTCTCATCAAGGCAGCAGCATGGCAGAGTCCTTGCAGGCATGAAGCAGGAGTTGCTGAAAGTTATACATCTTGATTGGAAAACTGCGAAAAAATTGGCTTCCAGGCAGCTAGTTGAAGGATCTCAAAGCCTACCCCCACAGTGACATACTTCCTCAAATCATGCCACACCTATTCCATCAAAGCCACACCTACTAATAGTGTCACTCCATCAGTCAAGCATATTCAAACCACCACAGGTTTGTTCAAATCATTTGATTGTCAATTTATTAATTATTGTTGAGCATCATTGGTATGTTACTTATTTTTTTATTCTGAGAGATAAACATTCTATAACATACAAAATATCTTCATAAAATCAACAAATAAATATACCCCTATTAAAACATGAGTCTTGTAGCATTATATAATTGACAGTTGATATCAATTTTTTGGTTTATGAAGAATTAAATTGACATATTTTCTTTACTTTTATCAGAGGTGGTCAGGAGAATTTAACACTGTTACTAAGAGTTTTATGCCCTCCGCACTTTTTCATGGGCCACCAATTATGTACAATCAGACCCTGATCATGCCACAGAAAAGAAAGTCTGATGAGTCAGAGGGAAGAAAATATTATAAAATATGGAGAAAACAGTACACATTTCATACTTTGATATAGCACAATCAAACAGAGAGAGGTATAGTAAAATAATAAGAGCAAGACAAAGAGAAGTGGAGGCTGAGAGACAGGAGGGGCATAAGAAAGTAGTATATCCAATGTATTGATGTGGTAGAGTCGTGGCAATTATCTATACAATGACTAACATATGTGAATATATACATATATATTTCTGTGGCTTACTAAATGATATTTTTAAAAGAATGTAACTTAAGGATTAAAGAATATTTTAAAAAGATAAATGTTTTTATATATTTTAAAAGGATATGTAAACTGACACATTAGAAACAATTATGGAAATTTGGGAAATTCTTTAATTATTTCTCTTAATTAATTTCCTCTTAATAAACAAAACGTATGATATTTGGTAACGTGCATTGCATCTCTTGTACTTAGAGATAAAATAAAAGATTATCTTTAACTTTGGGCAGCCTCAACCACTATATATCAGAATTTATTCACATTAGTAAAAGAGTTTAGGAAAGAAATTAGAGGAGATTTTTAATTAGGATTTAAAAGAAAAACCTGAGAACACGTCAATATCAGCAGATTTGTTAAAACATGGAAGAAAGACAGAAATGATGCCTTTCAATTTAGGCATGGAAGACAGCAACAAGTGATGGTAGATTTAACTTCAAAGGAAGAATAGGAATGTCATCCTTGCCAAAGGAAGCATGCTCAGACAGAGTCTAGTATCTCAAAGAAAGTGAACAAAAAAAAAAGAAAGAGGATTTTTTTACATGTTCTGAGTAATTTATAAATGTAACCACACCTAGAGCAGGGATTCTAAATCAAAAGCACTTCATATTTTTAAAAGAATAATTATTCCTTATATTTATTTAATAGGATTTAAGGTGAATCAATATATCTAAGGGAAATCAGGTTATCCATGGCTGTGTTTGTAAAAATGTTCCCCATAGACACATATGGTTGAATTCCTAGTCCATAGTTGGTAGAATTGTTTAGGGGTGATTAGGGTGTGTGACTTTGTTGGAAGTTATATATCATTTTTGAGGTCTCAAAAGTCCATGGCTTTCCCACTGAGCCCTCTCTGCTTCATTCTTGTGGAACAGATGTAAACTCTCATGTACTAAGTCAGTGTCATGCCTGCCTGCTGACTTGATCAGCCCCATGAAAGTCTTGGACTAACCTTCTGAAATTGTAAGTCCCCAGTAAACTCTTTCTTCTTTAGGTTGCCTTGGTTATAATGTCTCATTTCAGTAATAGTAAGTAGGAAAGAAGTTGGTACCAGCAAATGGGCTATTGTTGCAAGAGATTTGACCATAATGTTTTCTAAAGGAATATGGAAGGCATGAGTAGTTGACGTCTGTAATCAAGGCTTAATGAGCTATCCAAGTATCTTGAAAGACAAAGTTTTGCTAAGTGATTGGCGGGCTCACTTAAATAATTATCTTTGATATTTTGGGTATCTTATAATGAAAAATCACTATCCAAGCCAAGATAAGCTCCATTTATTTGACAAGAAGAATATAACTTTCTTTTAATTGGCCTCAACAAGACCCTGGTGGAGATTGCCTCAGGAAGAACAGTATTATAAGAGTTAAATTATGACCACAATATTCAGGCAGTATTCAAACATAAAGATTGCCTTTAGCATCTTCCCTTGAGATTTCTTTAGGAAGACAAGCATTCTATCTATAAGCAATTTGACTAGTCAATTTTGTTAGAGATTTTTGGCTCTGGGATAGCAGAAAATGCAAAAAAACTCCTGGAGTCAGTGGCTTCCTTCCTTTCTACAACCCCTTCTAATTTTCTATCCTTCACTTCTACATCTATTATTAGAATTATGCAAGCATAACACAAAAGTTTTTAGCGACTTTGATAAGTTCCATTATTAAATTTATATACTAATTCATTATGATCTCCAACATATCAGAGATACAAATAAAGAATAAATGGTGATACGAAGTGTGTGTTCAAAAGTTTGCCACCTGATTCTGTATTTCATTTGTTAGCCTTTGTTTCAAGCCCATGCATTCATTAATATAGTATCGCCTTATGGTTTTTGTAAAGAGGAATAGATGAAACATATGCAAACATCAGCAGAAAGATCCTGGTTTTGGTTCTTCTGCTCCTACTTTCCAAGATCTATGAATCCTAGTAATCTATTTACTTTTCGTCAGTATTACTTATATACTCTCCTTTTCTTCTAGGAAAGTTAAAAAGAGTCATGATACTTCATATCTGTTCAGCTGAGGAAAATGAGGGATTCCAAAATGATTGGGAAATTTTCAGAGCATTCAAAGGTAAAGAACCAATTATCAGTTAAAAACTGTGAATTCCAATACAATTAGCTAGATTTCCTAAAGCCTGTCTGTTTTCTTAGAAGCAAACCTTAAATTATATAGGAATTTTTAAGAACTCTACATCACAGCAAATGAATACACCTTGAAATCTGTGTATAATCTTTATGATTCATAATTTTGTATTTTCTGATTAAAATCTCATCTCGGGTCAACTCCTGAGCTATTTTACCATCCCAATTTTGGAAAGGTGAATAAAGAAAACCTGTTGAACAATGAAATTTCCTGTGATTCAAAATTTATGAAAAACATTTGTAATCAGAACTTATAACTGTGTCCACTTTTGTGAAACCCACATTAATGATCTTCAACTGTGTGTTTGCTAGATCTATCTCTATCTATCTATCTCTCTATCTACCTACCTACCTACCTACCTACCTACCTATCAATCTACCTTTGGCAACTTGACACAAGGTAGTCTAATTTTGGAAGAGTGATGCTCAATTCAGAAAATGTCCTTGCCAGTTTGGACTGTCTTCAAGCCTGTAAATTTTTTTTAAATGTGGATTCATGCGAGAGTATACAATTCACTGTGTGTGGTGCCAATCCAGGTAGAAACTCTTGAGGTTTATAATAAAACAGAATGACAAACCATGAGGAGCAAGCCAGTAAAAAGTACTCCTTCCTGTTTTTTTCCTAGGTTTCCAGGTTCCTGTCTTCTGTTTCTGGCCTGAATCTTCTCCATAATGATCTATGAATGGGACTTGTAAGCCAAAATAAAGTCTCTCCTCTCCAACTGAATTTGTTTATGGTATTTTATCATAACAGATACCCTAACTAACACTTTATTTCTTATTTTCTTCCCTACTACCTCAACACTTTCTTCTCAATGCTTGTGACTGAAATCTGTATCAAAATAGGCTTCAAATTATGCACTTCATATTAACTCATCTTTAATTTATTTGTCTCTCTAATAAAAGAATGTTGGTTGTGATTTATATGTTCATTGCAGTGTTTTATTTAACCAAAGATTCCCTTCCAAATAATTCTATCAGGTGAACATTCCATTTTTGTTTTATTGATAAGGGTCCAGAGGATAAGGAGCCTTCAGAAATTCAATAACCATCTAACTGTGTTGGTTTACTAGGGCATCAGGGATTCAAGGTAATACCCAAGGCTTTCATTGAACCCTGATTGTTACAAAGCCAGACATTTTCCCTTATCACCTGTATTGAGTTTTTCCTATGATTCCTCACAGTTGTTGTGATTACAAGAAATAATTATTAGACTTTTTTGTGCAGAAATGCACAAAATGTGCAGAAATATTTGTTATAAAATATAAGAAAAGATTAAGGATGCCTCCAAACTAGAATCTAGAATCATTTCTGAGTAAGAAAATAGACATTTTCTTACAGGAAAAAGACATGCTGTACGAAGTTTGGCAAATGTTCATATAGTCCAGAATTAATTATTAGAGAAACCCTGTTACACCATATTCTGCACATAATAGGGAAAATTAAATAGGTTAGACACAGTGGCTTTTAGGGTCACCTTCTCACAATATGATTACTCTGAAGTTAATAGTGATTAGCCCTACAAACCAGCATGGAGGAATGCATTTGTAGTAATAGTGAAGCCTAAGAAAAATTATTAAGAGAAAAGTCCCCCAGGCAAGTAGCAGGACAGAGAATCTAAGTAACAGTCCAGGGAAAGCTCTTGCAATGATTCTTTGACAGTGCCTTTTTTTTTTCCTCTACCATTCTAGCAATGAATCTCATTTGTCAGTTCATCTGCACTTTGTCTGAAAAATAGGGACAGAGAAAGTTCCCTGCTGTTTGTTTCCTGGAGTGTATCATTATTTCAGACTTTTAATGTTTGTAACTCTGAAAAGTGTTCTGGATGCTTCTTTGTTTTTCTTCAATATTCAAAATTTATTGAGTTGTGTTTTTCAAATGATTCACAGAATTATTTGAAATTCCAAGTGAAGGAAGGTATCATGAAATTCCAAGTGAAGGAAGTTTCACTTATGTTGTAATAATTGTACACACTTATGGGATATGACAAGGTGATATGCTTCTATTAATTAGACATATAATATACTAATCAAAATTGGATACTTACCAAATCTTTAACCACTCACTTTTATGCTTTCACTTTGGTGAAAATCTCCAAAATTCTTCCTTCTAGTTATTAGATTTATTCAGCACAACATTGTCAGCCTTAATAATTTTACTGCCTGATTGAATGTTTTATTATTCGCACTAACTGTAAGTTGGTGGCCTTTAAGTAATCTTCTAAGCTATTCTCCCTAAGCATACAGGACACAAAACACCATGAAGTATCAGTTTTATAACAAAGAATGAGCAGGGTATGCATAACATTTCTTAGTCAATGGGCATGTAAGAGCATTTTTTCAATTAGTAAAATATTGACTGGTTTTCCATGAACAGAATTCACATCTTAGAATTTTGGAGGCTAGGACTTTCATTAGGACACTATCTGGTAGTGGTTTCGTGGAACCCAGCTCCTTCTAGCTGTGTCTTTATATGGTTGAAATGATGGGAACATTGTCTCTAGACTTTTAATAAGGAGATTAACTGATTCATATGGGGACTTATTAAGCCCCTGCTTTCAATTCGGTCTCCACCACACTGAATGAAGGATGCCAAAAAATTATTTGTGTGATATAGAAACATGATTACAGTAAAGTATGTGTAGTAATGTGTGCTGAAATAAACAAAGTAGGTAAAATAAAATGTGAACAATTTAGTCATTATTTTAATAAATCAATGTTGTGCATACAATTGGCTTTATTCATATCCTTAGGACTAACACACATTTTTATTTTTAGCCTTGTTTCAGAAGATCCTCAAAGTTGCTTAAAATTCACTAGGTATGAAATTGTCTTTATGAAGCTTCAAAAGATAACAGTTAACTTTGATATTGGTAAATTTCCTTCTATTGTTTCAATGAACTAGGAGATGGAAATAATAGAGACATTTAACAAAAAAATAAAAATAGGCATGTAAATGCATTACACAAGTTTAAGGGGACAAATATTTGTATTGGATATAAAATGTCACTGAATGTTAATTATAATGACAACACCAATACAGAATACTATTGAAATATTTTTAATATTCAAATTGAAATGAAATCAATCCATTTCATAAGTTAACAATTATTATAATGTTCTAAAGGTGCTAAAATAAAACAATTTGTCAATTATTCAGAACAAAACTACAAGCAATGGATCTTATGCCATAATTGCATTTATTGAATAAGATATGTATACATGTGCAATTAAACAAATTTGTTGTATGTATAGAAGAATATATATTTACATATTTTTTAAAAGGAGCAAGGTACTTTATAGTAGATGAGAGGACTAGAATAAAGTAGTATATTGAAAATGGCAAGCATTTTAAGGTATGCCAGTTTATATAATACTTGATGTACTATTTGCTATCTTTCACATGTTGTTAATTTTATATAAAGAAGCTTTAATAATAATTTAGATTTTTTTAAATCCTGATTCAATAAATGAAAAAAAAGTAGCCTTGAAGTTTTCTATTCATCACTTTGAGTAAGTGGGAACGTTCCCATATAACTTAATTTATAAAATTAATAACAATTTACTTCAGTATTATTCTGAGATTGTGTAACATTACCACTATATCAATTATGCTGAAGCATAGAATTTGATGTGGACATAAGACTTTTCTTATTGGTCACAATGCCATGTGCCATTTTATCTGTAGTTTTGACGTTTAAATACTCATTATGTTTGTTTAATAGGTGAACATAAATAAGATCATGAATATTTACTTAGTGTTTACAAATTTGCCAGTGTTGTTTTAATAAAAGGTAAGATGGGGCCACTAGGGAGAAGAATAGAATTCCTAAATAGATAAACAAAATTTTATTTACTTACTCCTGCATGTGTGTTTGCATCTATGTACCATGATAGGTATGTTTTGGTCAGAGGACAACTTGTGGGCTTCAGTTGTCTCCTTCTACCAGTTGAGTCCTGAAGATTGAACTCAGGTCCTCAGTCTTGATATCTGACTCCTTTGCCTTCTGAGCTATGTTGTTGACCCAAAGACCTAGTTTTAAATCAATTGATTTTTCCTTGTATATGGTAATTCTAGAAAGCAAGAGTCCTTCATTGGTGATCGCGAGATACACAGAATTGAGTAGGGAAACAACCACGAAAGAGTGTGTATTGTCAGGTTTTAAATATATATCTGTCTTTAATGTACACAAACACTAAAATGATCCATGAATATATTATCTACAGACTATATTATATGATCTATTATATGATTATATAGTTATACATATATACATATGCACACATACACACATATGTATATATATATGTGTGTGTATATATGTGTGTGTGTGTATATATTTATATATATATATATCTATATATATATATATATGAGTGAGAGAGAGAGTTATTTTTCTCACCAACATCCCTATATATAGTAGCTTTCAGAAGTTTATCACTTCTTTAGAGTTCGTATAAGCAAGAATAAGTAAAAGGTAAATCTGGTAACTTGGTAACAATAAGAAGCTTGTACTAGAGATATTCAGCAAAGTAACATCAGCTGTATTTCACTTTATATTGAACCCAATCTTCACCCCTCCACACACACACACAAAGCATACACTTTATATGTTTTTGTTAAAAAATTGAATTTTACACGAGAGACAAACATAATTTAGAAAAATTTAAAGAATAAATTGAATATATATACCAAAAAGAGAACACTGTTCTGTCTATTCTGTATTTGTTCTGAAAAATACCTCTAATCACAATTTTTGATTATTTTGGATCTCCATATAATTAATGATAAATAAAGAAGTCCTGAGCACAATCTTGCACATGGGCTAAGGCATGGGATTTTAATACATAAATGTACTATATTTTCAGGGTTTAGTTTTGTAACTCATGTTTGATAATTTTGTGCAAAGATTGAGTTACATGATGTTAGATTTTAATATATTTATTGCTTGAGTTATAGAATAAAAATTTATAAGCCATCTTAGTAAATCATAAATATTTTAAGCTGTAAACCAGAGTCATGAAAATGTACTGTCTTAGGTAATAGAATATGATTATTTTGAACACAATTATTTTTTCATTGGAATAAAATTTATTTCAGATATTCCAACATAATTATCATCATCAAATTCACATTTTTATTGATGCAAATGTTAAATTGTTGGTTATAGGAACAATGCAAGCTAGTGTTTCTAAGCTACCATATTTCTGATCAGTTCTGTGATTTATCTAAATAAATACTCCCTTACTACTCTACTACATGTAGAAACTGAATCCTTTCAGATGTGCCTAGAAAGTCATTTACATATTCAATGTGTAATTATGTTATGCCTCTAAATTTGAATATCAGTGATCCAAAAGAGCAAGTAGCAGAAAGTGAACTATAGTATTGAAGAACATATAAATAGAATTATCTAGAGATGTTGAAAGGCTAGTTCAAAAACGAATGATTTTATTGTATGGGAAGTAGTGAATACTATCTCACTCTTTGCTATCTAAGCAGGTAAATGATTATAGGATGCTTCTGAGTTAAAGGGGAGTATGAACATTAAGACTCACCTAAAATGTGTTCATATAGGCTGAAGGTTATAGCTAACAACATCAACATTTCTCCCATACATGCAATAAATGATTATTACTTGCTTAATTGTGGTCATGCTCAATTTTGAATGGATAGCATGAATCAATCATGAAAGGCATTTCTGTCCTATCAGTGCTGAATGGTTTCCAATGACACAGTACCTTCACTTCTGTGTGCTATGTTCCAGGAAAAGAACTACTTCTCATATACATAGTCTGAAAGTGAGGCTCTGTCTCAACCCCGACATTTTCAAGTATTTGAAAGCTTCATTATGAAAGCTCTAAAATAACTGTTAGTTATCAAATAAAAACAGGATGATATCTAGGAAAGAAGTTTTAGTTGGCAGGTGTCAATGACTCAGAACTTCAATATAGAGCCATGATTTATGCCAAAGATCAAAGAAAGTACAGCATGGGGATGCAAACTTTCAAACATACCAATAAGCAAATGAATTGTAACTTTAAAAGATATCTTTTGTTAGAGGTTACAGTTACCAGGTCCACTAAGAATTCCAGTGGCACAAGTACAGATTTGGTCTCGGATGAAAGGAGTATCATAAGGTTAAAAGAAATAGCAAGGATAGGCCATTATTTCTGGCTCCTTGTTATAAAAGAAAAGAGACATATGTCATGACATATGCAGGCAAGGAGGGCCAAAGTGAATATTGCGTTTTATTTATTTCTCTAATGTCTAAATGGCAGGGGCTTGATGTTTTTGGGTGACTAAGTGGTAGCTCCTGGAAATGAGATGGATGAAGGTACATGAAACGCAGGGGTAATGGACTTGGAATGTCCCCAGAGGGTACTCAACATGACGGGATCAACAAATTCATGTTATGGATGAAAAAAGGCAACATCTATATATGAACAATGGGAGCAAACGAGAACACTTACAGAATCCATTTGTACTGAAAGCATCACACATCACTGTGGTTGTCAAGGTAAATGTACAGGTTGCTCCCAACACTACGTTATATTTTTTATGACAGATATATAATACCAAATCAAAATTTCTGGAAGCTGTGTAGAATTCCAATTTAAGAAATACCACCATAAAACTTTAAAATGAATTTTAGTCATGAATCTTTAGTAATTACTTAACCGTGAACAAGTGTTAACCAAATTTCTTGACCATCTAAGTGAAAATTGGGCATGTTGAAAATATATGATTTTATACATGACTCTAAAGCAACATTCCTCTGTGGTGTTTTCAAGCATTCCTGGTTTTATTTTCTTTCCTCCTACTCCCTCTAAAGTGTCCTTCCTGAATTCTGGACAGCTTAAGCAAACCTCTCAGCTCTTCCCCTTTCTCTGATCATCACCTTGCATCTACTATCTGTCTCTGCAGAAACTCTTCTCCCCACCCCACCCCTACCACGTCAGAGTAATTCTCAGCAAACTTGGCTTCAGTACTTATATTAGTCTGTAGTCAAATCTAAAGATTTATAGTTAGGATTTACACATAAGAGAGAGAATGCAACATTTTTATTTCTGTGTGTGGGTTATGACACTCAAATACATTCTCTAGTAAAATCTATTTACCTTCATGTTTTATTTTTATTTACAAGTAATAGAATTCCTGTAGGCACAACATTTCTGTTATTTATTCTTCAGTTGAAGGATATTTAGGTCGTTTCTATTTACTAGCTACAATGAATTGAGTGGCACTGAACACACCTGAACTAGTCTATTTAGACATATTTTGTGTCTCTAGGTAAAGGAGTGATGTAAGGAGTTTGTATGGTAGATAAATATTTAGATTTTTGAGTACTCCATATTGGTTTCTGTGGTGGCTGCACCAGTTTGCCTTCTCACTAATACCTACTGAAGCTACCAAGAGATCACCTGCTTCTGTTCTCAGTTGTTTTCCTAATCTTAGTCATTCTAACAAGAGTAAGATTAAATACCAAAGAAGTTTCCTTTGTATTTCATGTCTCTAAAAGATTTCCAATACTTTAAAAATATATTTCTTGGCCATTTTTATTTCTTCTTTTGAGAACTTACTGCTTTGAAGTTTAGCCTATTTTTAATTGGGACATTGGTTTTTTGAACCTTGCTTTTTATTTATTTATTTTTGGTTCTTTATATATTCCTGATATTAATCCTCTATCAGATGTATAATGGGCCAAGATTCTATCCTACTTTGTGGGCTTCCAGATCATACTACCCATTGTTTCCTTTAATGTACAGAAGATTCATATATTTGTGTGTGTGTGTGTGTGTGTGTGTGTGCATGTCTCTCTCTGTTTGTGTGTGTAACAATAAAGCAAACATGTAGAAGCAATACCAAATCAGTGCATTATGTGTATAAATGTGGATCTATAATAATTACAGAAAATGAGTTCAGGAATTGGTGTGGGAGTGGATATTATTGAGAGTAATTTGAAATGGGAGACATATCATATTATGATATCTTCATATATAAAGTTTTCCACAAAACAATCAAATAACTTTGCCTATAATCTCAACATCATGTGAAATTTTATTTAAATGTAAAAGGTTTATGTATGTTTATGAGTCAGATGAGAAAACCATTACTATATATATTTTCTCTTCTAATTAGTTGATTAGAATTTATGAAAATATAACCAATATAACGTTCAATTGTAGACACAAAAAAACAAGTAAAATGTGAGAAATATAATATTGATTTAATAAAGAAAAAGAAAGAGAAAGTTTACAGGTGGACCCAAAGCTCATTCCAATGGTTGCTATAAATTGAATCTTGGGTATTCTGAAATTTTGGGCTAATCTCCACTTATCAGTGAGTACATATCATATTTGTTATTTTGTGACTGAGTTACCTCACTCAGGATATTTTCAAGTTCCATCCATTTGACTACAAATTTCATGAGGTCATTGTTTTTAATAGCTGAGTAGTATTCCATTGTTTAATGTACCACATTTTCTGTATCCATTCCTCTGTGGAGGGACATCTGGGTTGTTTTCAGCTTCTGGCTGTTATAAATAAGGCTGCTATGAACAGAGTGGAACACGTGTCCTTATTACATGTTGGAGCATCTTCTGAGTAAATGCTCAAGAGTAGTATAGCTGGGTTAAAATACCTTTTATCTCAAACTATTCAAACAGGGTATTAAATTCATCATGGTAAAATTTTTTAAAACTACTTTCAAATCCACAGTAACAATGCTGAAAATATGTGCAATGAATATGTGAGGTCATCTGTACCCCTTATACTTATGTGACCAAAACAGAAAGAGCAGTGTAATCCATCAGTTATTATTATGTATTTATGAAATTTGAATTCAGTGTAAATTATGGAATTTGGGTAATAAAAATTACAGAAATAGAAGCATATAAGATGACATATTTTTTTTTAAAAAATTCCTAAAATTGCTTCAATGACATATCTTAATATGTACATTCATGTACTTTATATGTCACATTAGAAAACTTACTTTGAACTGTAGCATTTAAGAAATACTCAATAATTAAATGGCATTGTAGATAGACACATTTCCAAGGCTGTAAGTAGACAACCTGTTTATGATTTTAATGTAGGAAAGTCAGGCTTTGAAGGAGATATATAAGATTAGTGAATACTTACGTAGCAGTAATATATGACTGTAGAAAACTTCCAGGAACTTGGTCAATTCCTTCAGTAAAGTGGGGCAATTGAATTGTAATAATGTTACACCAACAGCTAAATAAAGAGATACATGATTCTAAAAGTCCCTGTGATTGAACTGAAAACTACGAGAAACTAAAATTAATTTAGATGATAAAATATGCTCAGAGTAATTTCTACTATGGCCAGTAGTAACTTAATAAATTTAGAATAATGTAATGTATACAGCAGTAGTCATTTGGGGAAACAGTAGTTTCCCAAAATATCAAAGATACATATTTATGATATATTTTAATATTTAGGAGCAGGCAAGTCTACAATCTACAGTGTAAGTTAACTGGCTAGTGCCAGACAGATTTGATAGTCAGTTTACAATCAGGCTTGGAGCCAGAAGTTCCTCTTTTTCTAACTATCGTACTATTGATTCAAACTTGCAACTATGCCATACCATATAACAAGAAGTTTTGCATTGGGGTAACTTAGTTCAAGCATGGGCCAAATTTTAAATTTCTACTTCTTTCCCCGAGTCACTCATTTTTTCATAAAAATGGCATATAAATATAAATATTATATTTATAATAGGGTACAGAAATAATAGTGTGGAAAGAGAATTAGGAATCTCATCTTTTATGTGATATTTTGCCAGATTTCACAAGGCATGGAGTTAGTTTAATTACTTATACTGAAGGAAAATAATGGCCAGAACCACAAACAAAATTAAACAACCGAAATCCATTGCTTCCAATGTCTTGGATGAATATTTTTAAATTTTTTTCATTCAGTTTTTTTTTCTGCTTTCAACAGTGGATGGTACCAACAACAAGAACTCTCCCCCAACCCACTCACACACAGACAAACATCCTTGATCTGTAGCATCGAAGTCTACATAATTTAAGATTGAAGCTATGTGCTTGAGTTAGCTTTTAAAGCTAAATTCAGGAGCTCTTAAACACTGTAAGGTTTGTTATGTTATCTTCTCAATGACAAGTAAACTTAAACAGGTTGATCCCATAATAATAAGACAGACTGAGTACACAGCTTTAAATGGTCTCAAGGTATATTAACTTGATTTCATGGTCTGGCAGTAGTTCAGTTTCTGAAGGCAAGTATTTCAGAAAAAAGTTATTCCTATATCAATAACTGAATGGAGCTAGAAGAATTACTGCTTTAATCAAAGCCTTGTGATTGGAACGCTAGTCATATAAAAAAGCTATTTGTAGGAATACCCTTACCTTTGAAACACCAGTTTTCTATAGTCTAGCTATGCTTATGCAAATAACAGTCAAGAACAGTAACATAAACTATGTTTATTTATGTTTTGAAAATGTGTCAAATCTGATGTTGTGACTCAACAAAGCAGCGCTAGAAGTGAAATGATCATTACACAAGAAAATTTATATTAGTCAACATGGGGAAATTGGAATGATTCATGGGATCTTTCCTTTTATTGCAAACAAATATTTTTCACATAGTTCCTGATTATAGCACTTTAGTTTTCTGCCCAATTCTTCCCTACCTTCCCTCCTTCCAGGATCTACCCATATTTTGTCTCTGATTAGAAAAAAAAAAAAAAACTGAAAAAACTGGCTCCTAAGAAATAATAATAAAATAAAACCTTAACAAATTCACCAGCAAAAACAAAACAAACTACCAAAGGAAGAGACCAAGAAAAGGCACATGAAACAGATATGGAGTCAACATCCCACTCATTCTCATACTCAGAATTCCCACAACACTAAACTGTAAGCCGTACTTTATGTTTAAAGTACCTGAAGGGAGAGAGGCAAGGACAGGGATGAAGGGAGGAAAAGAAGAAGAAGAAGAAGAGGGAGGAAGAGGAGGAGGAGGAAGAGGAGGAGGAGGAGGAGGAGGAGGAGGAGGAGGAGGAGGGGGAGGAAGAAGAGGAGGAGGAGGAGGAGGAGATTAAATTATGTTACCTGTGGAGTCTATGGAGGCATAGACTCCAGGAGCAGTTGAGAAATGCTGCAGCAAGCTCATCTGAACACTGCTGCAAGCTCCTTTAATACCCTCCACCCGTGCTCCATTGGTCCTAAGAAAGCATCCCTTCTAAACAGAAGTTCCCAATTGGCTGGCATTGTCTCCATCAGCAATCCTTGGTCTCTCAGACAGTCCACAATTAGCTCCTCCTAGAGGAGATGCCTTTGTGGCTGTGAGGCCCCTGACATTTATCTAGATGTCTGTCTGTCTGTCTATCTATCTATCTATCTATCTATCTATCATCTATCTATCTATCTATTACCTTTTAAAGGCCTGAGACAAGGAAACTCCATGCATCCAAAACTTAAGGTTAATTTGTTTCTCCAGTGAGACTCACTTGGAGAAAACTTAATTTTAATTAGCAAGTGACTATTAAATAAATATAACTTCTGGATTAGTGATGAGGGCATGTGTCTGCTTCTCCTTTCAGCAGTATGTCCTCATCCGATAGGGATATATCAAGGACTTCTGCATGCTGCCTCAGCCTTGTGCGTTCATACGTGTATATGGATCCTGTGGCTTTAAAGGGCATTCTTTGGCCTGATGTCCTCCATCCTTCTGGATATTACACTCTTTCTGCCTCATCTTCTGCAGGGTTCCCTCAGCCACGAGGAGGAGAGGGATTTGATGGAGACGTCCCACATCTTGCTGAATGTTCCAAAGTCTCTCACTTTCTATGTAATATCTGACTCTTGTTTTCTTTCCAACTGATGCATGAGTAAGCTTCTATGATGATTGTTCAAGGCCCTGATCTATGATTGAAGAAGAGTCATTTTATTTATGTTCTCTGAATAAAATGGTAATACCTGGTTTTACCATAGGTTGCTTTATTATCTAGTTTCTGTTTCTCGGTCACCCAAGCTGTGCTGAGTGTTGGTTCCATCTCATGAAGTAGCATTAAGTTAAATTATGTATAGTCTGGTTTCTCCCACAAGCTTTCTGTCACCACTGCCCTTGTATATCTTATAGACAGGACACCAGTGTAGACCAAAGACATTGTGGCTGGCTTGGTGTTTAAGTTTCTTCTCTGGTAAAGTGCAGAGTTCCTTTTGTACTAAACACACTAGTGTAGGTCTAAATGAAGATTTTATGTAGCTATCAGTTTGACATTTTATATTCAAAGAATCATATTGATGTTGTCTTCAGCAATAGGCAGCCTGACATCAGTTATAGAGAGCAACCAATAGCTTTGGCAACAGCCTGGATTGTTTCCTGGTTCTCATTTGACCAATTTACCTCTAATTGAATTGGATGTAAGCCACTCTTAATACCAGAAACTATATTTGGTTACAAGCGTTATCCAGATCCAGCTCATTAAACCCTATTTTCTGATGATTTAATTTATATCACTGTTGTATATTCATATATTCTAGGAAGATTCAAGAGTATTATGTTTCCATACTATCTTAGAAATGGCTTTTAATTTTAGTGTCTTTTTCCATATCCCTCCTTCACCCCATGTTCACTTTCCCTCCCCATATAATGCTGCCATTTCAGATTCTGCCATGCCTGTTCACAACTATCCAAATATAGCTTTGTTTATTCTCTATTAAATTTGATTTTGTAACTTCTATAATCAGCTAATATAGATTTACCTAAAACTACAAAATCTATCAATATTTTATCAACTTAACATACTAAGATATTCCCATCATTATTTAATAATAAACGGCTTTGTGGGCTCCGAATTAGCATTAAATTACAAGGAATATTAGGACCACTATGTGTCTTCATTCTTGTTAGAAAATTGTTGATAATGCTGTATTCCATCTCTTGAAGCTTATATGTACTTAAGATGTAAATAGTAATGTATTCATTACTGTTTATCTATATGTTTTATATATGTATATATCTATATGTTTATATATAACAGTTTTCATTTTAAATATTGTTAAATAATCATTAGTATGCAATACTATATTAGATTTGATTAAATTTTAATTGATTTTCTGCTTTTATTTTGAATATCTACATTAAAATAACAGTAAGAATTTGGGTTACAAAATACAACCCAGTGACAGAGCAACAGAGCTCTTTTTAATATGAAAGACACTGGGATGTCTCCTCAGTACTGCCAGAAAATAATGCTGGTTGTGATTTGAGGAAAATATAATTTATATTTTCATGAATATGAAATGGAAATTCAAAATGGAAATGTTAGGAACTGTAGGCAAAGAGCTAAGTACATTGACCTGATGAGTAAGTAAGCTTCAAAGTTAAAAAATTTTGCTAGAAAAAAGATCCATAATTAAGTTTCAAACAACTGATGATTAATGACAAGTTGGCATTTAATACATGAATATATACATACATACACATGTACATATAAATACATTCATACATATAACCAGTAGATTATTTAATTATCAGAAATCATTTTAAATTAATACATGCCACTATGAATACAAATGTGTAAATGTGCATATCTAATATTGAAAAGAATATCTGAGAGCTAATGAATTTAATTCAATTAAATTAATTTAATCAATTAATTATTTAATTGATAAGCTTACTGGTAATGGTTATGTGTATGGAAGGAAAGTAGGAATATATGAAAGCACAAAGGAATGAATGAAGGACAGGAGATGGAGCAATAGATAGATTGGAAAATATTATTATGAATACAAATCTTTCTCATGAAGTAGAAAATTATAACATGATGGATTCATACATCTCATCTTTTAAATCAATGTATTCGTTGTGAAATTTCAGTTCTTCATGCATTAATTACTACTCATACATTTACAGTTCTGTTTATATACTGTATTCTAACTTTAATTAGTTCAGGTGACATCATTAGGATAATTGTAACACACTTCCACACCATGTTGTGAGTGTCCACATTTCTCCTTTCTCATTGCTAACTTCCCTTGCCTGCTCCTGCTGTGTAGGTACAGTCTTTATTCATTCTCTCACACATTTTTTCCTGCTGTTTGTACATCTGTGAACATTTCTGGGCATTGCTGCAGTGCTTAGAGATTTGGCTTCTCTATTCTTGCTTCCTCTTTTTTTTTTTTTTCCCCATAGATGCAGACCTTTTGAATAAAGTTATTTCTTTCGTATTGTCTCTGATGTAGTACTCTCTGTCTGCCGATCTGGGCATATTATAAACAGCCAATTTCAACCTACCCCGTGATTCAAATGGGAACTAGAGATTTGCAGAAAAGATACCTAAACAATACACTGAACTAGCACGGTTATTTTATTCTCCTCAACTCATTGTTTTAATGTGCCCACTAGAACAAACTTCTGTCATCTCAGCTGTTTCACACCTGCAGTAGTACACCTGCTGAAAGAGAGTTGGAATTCAGATGTGAATGCTAGCAAACTGTTTCCACAAGTAACTGTTTCTGACCTGGATTTGAGTCACAGTACTTAGTAACAGCACAAATTTTGTCTTCAATTCGTTTGTTCAAGAGAATGAAGTGGAGTTGGATGGACTGGAAAGTGAGTAGCATCTGGGAGACCTTGGGTGAGGGAGAAAAGCATAATCAAAATATGTTGTGTAAAATATGAAAGAAAATGAGGTGAATTATGCAAAAGTCTCAAATGTACTGGAGATAAGTGGGCATCCAATAACAATTCTCTTTAGTATATTTTTATATATACAAAATATTGATATTTCTTTCATTGTAGATTAAACACAGGATGTTAATGCAGATTACTTATAAATCCCCTACCTAACCTACAGGTTGATTGCAGAACCCCAAAACCAATCATTTACACTATGAAATTAAAGTAATAGCAGTGTGTGTTTCCACATTAATAAGTAATTATTAATATTTGAATAAAAAATGTGTGTTGGGTCATAGCTATTGTCAAAATCAATTTCGAATCATGATGTCACTTAACTCTTGTTTTACGGACTGGGTGTGGGTACAGAGAGAAGCAGGGGGATGAGATTTGGGGGGGGGGGAAGAAGGGATGGAGGGAGAGAAAGTGGGGAGAGACATCAGCAATTGAGGTACAGTATAGAAAATCCTAGCTCAGTGGTAAGTTTCTGGAATCTATGAGTGTGATCCTACTGAAGACTCTGAGTAATATAAAATACAGGTATACCTAGGTTTTTTATATATGTGTAAAATGGAAGTATATTTTTATAGAGAATTTTTAAAACAATATTATGTTGGCCTAATTATCTCTGATGTAATTATGACTCAGGAGGTAAAAAAGAAGTCAGTAAATGGTTTAGATTTCATTCCTTTACTAAGTGATTTGCTCTACCATTTGAGTTGATACCTCCTCCACTTAGCTTTAGCTTCATTGAATGACAATCTGGTTGATAATTAATAGGCTGATGATTTAAGAGCACATGGTAGTTAATGTATTCTTTCAGACTCATTGAACGGGACTGACAACATGCCAGAACTACATATATTTTTTTATTATGGTGCTAAACTGGGGAGTGTATATAAATTATTCAAGGTAAGAGAGATGCTGTCTTGCCTACAATGCAATTGAGAACATCCACAAAACAACAACAAAAAAAAGATAAGAATTTATTAATCTATTCCTCTGTTTTAAGGTGATCCCTTTATTTGATCTTCTGCAGAAAGATAAAACACAGACATTAAGCAAAAATTGTAATCAATTTTGCTTTATTCCCCAGGCAAGATTGTGATTAAAGTGGCAGCATTGATAATATGAGCTACAATGAATAATTGCTTAATTGAAAGAATGTTTTTAAATGTAATGATTTCTAAGATTTTCTCATTTTAAAGAGTAAGCTGATACAATGATTTATTGTAAAGATCATTTTTAATTTAATTTTTTAATGTTTGATGTGTATTCCTAAACATGTATCTCTTTCCCACTAATGAATCACTACTAAGCCTTTCAGTAAATATAAGTTGAATTCTTACTACATGCTATTTTCTACTATAGCTACTCTAAAGTATAACAATAAATATTTCTGAATTAATATTTTCCATATGGAATATTAGTCACATGCATGAGTCTCTATTAGATTACAGGCTAGCAGCTTCCAGGAGAAATAGGGCTACATTAGCAGACAGAGGGAGTAAACATCCAAGAAAACAATTGTATGAGGTGAATAAAAGTTAGTTTTACACCTTATCATAATTATTAAAATTGTCAGTTCTTTTGTTTTATTAGTTCCTTCAATATTGTTGTTAATGGTTTTTGACACAGTGACAGAATAACACGATGAAAAGTTTCTTTCAGCTTATGATTTCAGAAGGATCAATCTGTTGGTATTGATCAAATCAGATTGGGATTGATGCCACAATAGGGCCACAATAGGGCCTTAGTAGGCCCCTAGATTTTAGCATAACTTATTTCATCATGAAAGTACCATTCAGACAGTGAAACTCAGCACATAGACAGTACCATGAGCGAAAATGAAATCCAATACCTAATCCACCAAGGTCCATAGTTCGGGAAATTCTCTAAATGTACTAACCTTACATGTTGGCTTCTGTAGTTCTGCTTCTGGCTAATTGTGCTTGTTCACTAAGTAAATCTATCCAGGACATGTTTTTTAATATAAAATGCTCATCCTAAGAAAGGCTTGGAGCTACCCTTGGATCATTAATATTCCTTGTAGTTGCCATCAGCATCATAAAGACTCTATTGATTTAAAATAAGATATGAGCAGTCTTCTCTGGTGGATGTTGCACAATAATGTGAAGCCAACCATGAAGCAGAGATGGTTGATAGAAGAAAGCTGATTTATCCTTTGGTGGACAGGAAAAAAAGGGGGAACAGGGATTTAGAATGGACCTGAGGACAATATATTTCCTTTTAGGATACACTTTCTGTCTTCTCTTTCCTCTACCTTAACAATATCCACTAAATATCAATCACCTAGTTAATGTGTTGTCAGATTAGGAATTCATTATTGAGTTAGTGAACGAACTAACCTAATCTCCTCAAGATCTATGACACATTCTTTTCCTAAGCCCATCACCTGATGAGCAAATATTCACAACATGGCTTTTAGGAGATACTTAGATCCCAATATACCTTTTCTTCCCACTCCTACAGTTGTGCCCAGATCTATATACCCTTCCCTACAAAGGAAACCTGGTCTTCCTGCCCCCTATTTTAAATTTAGAATATCTATTCTCCTGTTCAGAAAATATGAACACAGCTTTTACTCCTACCCTCCTCTTCACCTCTCCCCCAGATCCAATCTTCATTTCTTTTCCTATAAAACAGAGCAAAGCTTCAAGAGACAACAACCAAAACAAACCAAGACCAAATACAATAAGACAAGGCAAAAGCCCTCACATCCAGGCTGGACAAGGTAAGCCAGCAGGAAGCATAGAGTCACAAGAAGAGTCAAAGCGTCCAAGACACATCTGCCTCCATAATTAAGAGTCCCGATTTGTGCTGCTCAAAATATTCTTATGTAGGGTCTTTCACGGCAGTGTGATATACTTATTATAGCATAAATTTTTATAGTAAACTCTTTCCCTCTCTTCCTGCAGCTAACAATTTCCAATAACTTCAAGGCTAAGGTTAGCTTTGCTTGTACTATCACCTTGGGCAAACTTATCTTACACACTGGAGACACTCTGCTTTGTTAATTGTTTTCACTCTGATTGCTAACTTAGGTGGCCATTACTATGCATATTTCCTGGAGCATTTGCAATGAATTCTTTGCCACAGAGGCTTAATGTTTCAAGTTATTCACATATTCAAATGAAATTTCCACTCATGTCACCCTCCAGGCATGTATCAAGATGTTCTATATATTTACATTCTCATGAACCTGTTGTACTGCAATGCACTTTCTGTGAGATTAAAACACTTTTGTGTTGGAGAAATGGATCTGAGCCATCAGTCTGAGTTAATGTGGTCAGGATTTTTCACATTTGTGTGCTTTCTTTAAGGAGCTGTAAGAAATATTAATGTTATTGTTTTATAGATACCCATTATGGTAGATTACTATAGCCACTTCAACTGTGGATATGATATTTATCTGTAAAGGAGGGTTTTGGTAGACAGAAACACAAAGTTTTAGGTTCATTTCAACAATAGAATGTTTTCTGTTGCTGTTTCTACTTTAACTAGCCACTAGAGGTAGCAGTACAAGTAGATCTTGAGCAATCAGTATTTTGACATCCATACCTGAGTTCTAGTTAAGTCCTCTTTTTCTGTACTCTTTAATTCTATTACTTTTTTTTGTTCCACAGGACATTGCTATTAGTCATCATCTCCTGCTTGCAGGATACCTGATGTCACGATGCCACATCTAAATCAGGGTTTGTGCTTGAGAAAGGAACTAAATACCTTCTGAACCCCAACAGTGGAAACAAGAATGATGATAAAATGTCTGTAGTTTCAAATTTTCCAAGCTCAACAACCCTTTAAAACGCTCATAAATCAAACAAACAAAACAACAAAATAAGATAAAGTAAAACTATTTGAGGAAATAAAAACTGATACATAGTTAAATGAGTCATATACCTTATGGAATCCATAGAAACCATGATATTGCTTGGCAACTTCAATTTCTCTGCCTCTGAGTTTTGTCAAGGATTATACCTTAGGCACAGTTCAACTTTCGTTGATAGAAACAGGTAGAAAGAAAAGTTCATTTCTTTAAATTTTATAAGGACACAAGACAAGACCTAGAAAGCATGCTCTATCCCTACTAGAGAAGAAAGTTGTAACAGTGCACTTTGAAATAAAAATAACAAAACAAAACATTCCTATACACCACTTCCAATATCTGCCCAAGGAATGTACTATCTTAACTTCCACTTCTTTGACAAGTCAGGAGTGATACTGTCCTGTGAGCTGAAAGACCAGAATGATAATAATTGTATTATCTCTAAGCTCACGAGACTGATGAACAAACCCATATGCTGTTCCTAGTACTTATGTCGGAAACTAGAGCTACATATTAAAGTTTACAACAAAAGTATTTAAAATTGATTCTTCTGCCTCTGTAATTTTCGCCAGGATTATTTTTATTTTATTTTCCTGAAGTTAGTGAATGAAACTATTTTTGCTTTGCTACTAGTGATTCAAGGATGCTTATAATATTAACATTTTCCTATCTTTAACTTTATAAAACTGATTTTATGATCTTCATTGCACAGGGCTTTTGAAACTAAATAATTTTTTTTTGCATTTACAAGCATTGAAGTAGATCGACATATTTAGAACACATGACTAAATCAATCTATCATTCCTTATCAAATAATCATGTTATATATGTAACAAAATACAACTTGTTCTAGGAATGTTAGTTTGCTTTTAAGATGTAACTATTAGTAAAAATATGCCACTCTAATTAAATATATGAAAAGAAATAGGTATTCTTATCTCACACAGAATTATTTGAAACATGTCAAACAACCTCAAATGATGTGCTTTTGAAAACTAGGATTTTAAAGGTAGTTTTCTTAATGTGTCACAGAAAACAATGCTGTAATCTTAGTAGCAAAGCTGAGTTACTTTTTCAGTGGGAATGGAGTTCAGACCTGGCCTGTGTTCCTCAATATCAAAATGCCATTCTAAGTCAGAGGTAAAAAAAAAAACAAAAGGTATCATAGGTGTTTTAATTCTTGGAATAATCAATAAAAAATTTATTACTTATTAGAGATGAAAATTTAGAAAGTTGAAGGAGTAACGGCAGGCCTTACTGGTGAAGAGGTGGCTGCCTCCACATAAATATATGGACTGTACATCCAGGAAGGCAACTTCAGCATGAGTGACGCAGACAATAGCAGCTAATCAGGAACTGCCACTTGGAAGATATGCTTGTTTGGGACCAATGGAATTCCAGTAAAGGGTATAAAGGGCACTCCCCAGGAATTACTGCCATATTCTCACCTGCTCCTGGAGTCTGTGTCTTTGATTCTGCACCCTCTCACCCATTGCCACCAAGGAGGACTGCAGGCAGGTTGAAGGACTCAGACAACAGAAAGTCACCAATCTACTATAGTAAATGACTGAGAATATTAATGCAAAATTTTATATAAAAATTAACCATTTTTATTTAGTTTGAAGTCATAGTTTGGAGTTCTTTCTGAGACCCAAATTAAACAGCAGATTTTTGCCCCCATGCAACAAAGACTTTTAAATAAACTTTAAAAGATTCTAATTAAGGAATAACTGGGCTTTATATGCTTTTGTTTATTTTCAAACTCTTTTTATTAAAACAGAAACAATACACAGATAAATAAAGTTACACTGTGGTATTAAAAATCATGAACTATTTGTATTTGTATTTGTATTTATTTATTATTATTTCATCTTTTATTGAAAATGTTTTTCCTTATTTATTACATCTTGTTTGTAGTATCCCCTATATCTGCACCTTCCAGTGCCTCCTCACTTCCCCTCCCTATGGATTCAATCCCTTTCTGCTTCTCACAAGAAAAGACCAGGATTATAAAAGTTATCAATCAAACAGATATAGTACATTAAAGAAAAACAATTGTATTAAAGTTGGACATAGAAACTCAACAAGAGGAAGAGTCCCAAGAGCAGGCACAAGAGTCTGAGACCCACAGGTTCTCACATTCAGGAATCCAATAATAAGTTAATAGCTATAATATACATGCAGAGAACCTCTTGTAGACCCTTGTAGGCCCCGTGCTTGCTGCATCAGTTCTGAGAACTCATATGTACTATGCTTAGTTAATTCATAAGACTTTGTTTTACTGATATCCTCTAAGTTATTTGGCTCTTATCATTTCTTACCTCCTCCTCTGGGATTTCTTGAACTTAGGATGTATTTAATGGAGACCTCCAAATCACACACTTTTTCATCAAAATGTCTGGCTATATAGTTATCTGCATCTGTTCACATGTACAGCTAGAGGAAGCCCCTCTTATGATGACTAGAAAGAACACTGATCTAGGAGTATAGCAGATTATCATTAAGAATTATATGTTTGATATTTTTAAGATTCTTTCTTATATAATTGGCCTTAGATAAAATTAGACATTGTTTGACTACTCCTACAAGTTCTGAGCCAGTACTGAACTAGCATATTTTGTAGGCAGGACAGATGATTACTAGAAATTCTCATTAGGATAACTTGTATAGATTTCAAATATTTTCTCCTGTACTAGGGATCTATACCACCTCCACAAGTACCCCAGATTCCATCCATCTATCCGAGTACTCTCTCGTCTACTCTATCTCTCTGACATCTGATTCCCCCATTTCCCTCTCCCACAGCCCTAGGCTAATCATAAAATTCATTCTATTTCCTCCTCCCAGTGAGGTCCCTATGATTCCCCCTAGACAACTCCTCTTTAACTTAGCTCTCTGGGACTATTCATTTTGGCTTGTTTATGATTTACTTAATGGCTAATTCCCCTTATCAGCGAGTGTGGACCAGATTTATCTTTTTGAGTCTGAGTTACCTTATCAGGATGATATTTTCCATTTGTACTCATTTGTTTGTAAATTTCATGTCTTTTTTTATCAGCCAAGTAATACTCCATTGTATAAATATACCACATTTTTTTTCATCATGTACTCACAAATAAGTGGATATTAGCCAAAAATATACAGAATACCCAAGGTACAATCCACAGACCTCAAAAAGGATAACAAGCCTAAGAGCCTAAGTGAAGATGCCTCAATCTCAATTAAGAGGGAGAAGGAAGCAATCACAGGAGGAGAGAGATAGGGAAGGATCTGGATGAGAGAGGGTACAGGGAAGGAAAGAGGGGAACATGAGCAGGTATTAGGTGGCGGTAATAGGGCTGAAGCTCTGAGGCCCAGCAGAAAGAATGGAAACAGGCAACCTTAGGAGGTAGGAGTTGGGGGACCCTCCAGACTATACCAGAGACCTGGAAGGTGGGAGACTTTCAGAACTCAAAGGGAGGGACCTTAGATGAAATGCCCTACAGTGGGAAGAAGAAACTTGTAGAGCCGACCTTCTGCAGAATGTCAGGACATCAAGGTAGGGATAGGGTAGCTATCCCAAAGTCAAAATGCTGACCCATAATTGTTTCTGTCTGAAAGAACTGCAGGGATGGAAATGGAGAGAAGCCTGAGGAAAAGAAGGTCCAGAAACAGGCCCAAAGTAGGATCCAGCTCAAAGGGAGGACCCAAGGCCTGACATTATTACTGAGGCTATGGAGCACCTACAAAAAGGAACCTATCATGACTGCCCTCTGAAAGACACAGCAAGCAGTTGAAAGAGTCAGATGCAGATATTTATACCCAGCCATTGGATAGAAGCTGCTGACCCCTGTCATTGAATTAGGGAAAAATTGGAAGAAGCTGAGGAGGAGGGCGATCCTATAGGAGGACCAGCAGTCTCAATTAACCTGGACTCCCAAGATCTCTCAGAGACTGGACCACCAACCAGGCAGCATACACCAGCTGATATGAGACCCCCGACACATATACAGCATAGGACTGCCAGGTCTGGGTTCAGTTAAAGAAGACCTAACTCTCAAGAGACTGGAAGCTCCAGGGAGTAGGGTGATCTGGTGAAGTGGGGGCTGGTGGTGGGGACATCCTCATGGAGACAGGGGTGGACCATGAGGGGAATAAAATATGGATTGTAAAAAAATAATTAAATAAAATTAAAATAAATAAATAAATACTAATAAAAACAAGTGTCTTTGTTGAAGGATGAAAAGTCTTTTGGAGTTATGACTAAGAGTAGTATAGTTGTATATATGTGTGGTTTTTGTATATGATCTTTCTTTTGATTTTAATCTTGTGCGTTTATCTATTTCGTATGTTTTCATACGTAGAAAAAAACTTCTTTAGGTTAGTTTACCTTTTAGCACTCTTTGCAGGGCTTGGTTTGTATACAGATAATGCTTAAATCATGGAATTTTCTTCATCTGGTGAATGAAAGTTTTACTGCTTATAATAGTTTGGACTGTAATCTTCTATCCATTAGTGTCTGTAGCATATTTGTCACACCCTTTCTGGCTTTTGGAATCTCTGTTAAGAAGTCAGCTGTAGCTGGGCAGTGGTGGCGCACACCTTTAATCCCAGCACTTGGGAGGCAGAGGCAGGTGGATTTCTGAGTTCGAGGCCAGCCTGGTCTACAGAGTGAGTTCCAGGACAGCCAAGGCTACAGAGAAACCCTGTCTCGAAAAACCAAAAAAAAAAAAAAAAAAAAAAAAAGTCAGCTGTAAATTAATGGGTATTTTTCACTTGCAACTTTTAACATTCATTCTCTGTTCTATTCATTTAGTGGTTTGATTACTATGGGGCAACCTTCAACCTTCATTTGTGTTTTGATTATTATGTGGCAAGAGGACTTTGTTTTCTGGTCCAGTCTATGTGACATTCTATATGCTTCTTGTATGTCTATAGGCATGGTTTTAAGTTAGAAAAATTCTTATCTACGATTTTTAAATATTCTCTGAGAATTTTATCTGTGATCCTTCTCCTTCCTTTATCACTATTATTCTTAGATTTCTTCCTTTCATAGTATACCAGATTTCAAGGATGCTTTCTGTCAGGGTTTTTTTTTTTTATTTTTTTATTTTAATTTTTTATGTTTAACCATTTTTTGTGACTGGTATATTCATTTCTCCTATTGTATCTCTAGTGCCAAAGAGTCACTATTACATCTCTGTATTCTGCTAATTGAAGCTGGCCCCTGGAGTATCTGTTCAAGTTACTAATTTTTTCATTTCCATATCCTCAATTTTGGTCTTCTTTATTTACTCTATTTCCAATTTCAAGTCTTGGACAGGTATTTTTGTTTTGTTTTGTTTGGTATGTTTTGTTTTGTTTAGTTTAGTTTGTTTGTTTTTTCATATACTGTGTTTTCCTGGATTTCCTTAAAGGACTTATTATTTTTCTATTTTAAGAACCTCTATCAAATTTATAAAAGCTATATTAGGTCTTTTTCTTATACTTTAGCCATTTTAGAATATTTAGGATATGTTATAGATTATCTGACTTCTATTAGAGACATATTTCCCTGGTTATGGTTAGTTATATTTTATGCTAACATCTCAACATCTGAGTTTGGGATCATTAAAGTTCTAGGTGGGAGTACATTTTATACTGTGGTTTCTATTTCTTCTCTGGCTTATCAAAGAGTGTGATAGCTGTGTTTTCTCTGCCTTCCTGACCTTCTCAGCCTTCACAGCGAATATATTCATTTTGGAGGCTGTATAATTGAAATGAGTGGGGTGAAGGAAGGTAGGAGGGGAAGGTCTTTATGATTCTTTGGTGAATAGATCAGAGAGGAATGGAAGACCATAGCAGGTTTCTAGCGAAATATCTGAATAATAGACTTAGGTGGTAGGAAAAGGAGATTGCACCTCAGGAGCAGTATGAGGGACGTGGGTCTGTCATCAGCTTACTTGTTGCCCTGAGTTAGCATGGAGTGCTTGCTGGAGTTTGTTCTGGGATACAGAAATAATATGGGGCAGAAAGGTTTAGGTGGGGATAGTCTGTGGAGTTGAGAGGGGACCTGGGCCTGAGGTAGATAAAGAGGCAGCTGGTTTTCTGTTGCAGCACCAGGGACAAGACTGCAGGACTGGTCTGTAGAAACACAGAGAGAAGAAGGTATGCAGGTATCCTGCTTGGTTTTCTGGCATGCAGTAGTGGCACATGGTTTAGCAGGAAGTGTCTGATGGAGTTGGGGGATGTGGGTAAGCAATGAGGAGGGCCTGGGAAGTTAGGAAGGGAGGGTCTGTGGTATCCAGAGTGGTGTGGGCAGAGAGAGTGAAGGTTGCAGCTCTATTAAGGAGACTGTGAGATTGGGTCTAGGAAAACAGATAGCAGATTTATCCTTTCCATTATTTCCTAGTTCAATATTTACAAAAGGAAAATTATCTAATGAAATGTTAAGTTTACCAAAATAAGATTTATTAAATAGATGTTTTTATTTGTAGTAACTTTTATGTGTAGGTAATGCTAAGTAGTGTCCAAACCCATAATTTTGGCTCTGGCCAGTCACTGTGAATTTAGTTAACTCAAAGCCTATAACCATGATTCCAGAAGGTCAAACATGTTTTTCAAGATTCATAGACATGAATTAGTATCAATCCCCTCAAATTTCTGCATATTTATCAATGTGCTATACTTAAAATGCACATTTTATTTCTTCCTTTAAATCATCTACAAGTTAAGCACAAATCAACAGGATACATAGGAATGAAATGACTAGTCAAAAAGTTCCTATTTTGAATTTATGGAAAAACTGCAGATTTGTGTTGACACAAGCTGTATCTCATATACTTGACCCTAAATTGAATTTCCCCACACAAATGATTTCACCCTACAAAGCAACACAGTAGATTAATAAATGTAAAATAAAATGAAAGTTGATATTTGGCAATAGGTCATTTTATAAGAAAAGGGAAAAAGTGTCTTTGAACAAATTTTTATCTAAAATTATCTAAAATGAGTACCAATATTTTGTTAGAAGTAAATGTGTGAAAAAATAGTTGAGGGTGGGTAGAATACTGTCCCCAAGACATTTCTCCTAGAAGGATGCTGGAGTTATCACATACACTTATGAGAGCAGCACAAGACAGAGTGCACTGCTGCTCATGTGTACATGCTGAATAACTCTTATTTGTTTTTTAATGAAAACCTTTATGATTTCTTTTCATGGGTGAATCTTCTAAAATCCTCTTATGCATATGAGTATTAATGTGTTTCACTGCAGTTACAGTTTATTGGATTTTGCTTAAGGAATCCTTAAAACCTTGAGCCATTGCTATAATTCTTTTTAAAATGTAAAGTGTTTAATTTTATGTTTATGTCTGTAATAACCATAAAGTTTATTTTTGGTACGAGTACAGAACTAATTTAATTTTACTTTCTCATATGTATAATGGTTCACCTGCCATGCTCAGCTTCTCTGTTTGATACTTAATTTCTTCACTGGATTCTACTCACAGCTTCCCCTTATACTGGCTGGTTTTGTGTGTCAACTTGACACTAACTGGAGATATCACAGAGAAAGGAGCCTCCCTTAAGGAAATGTTTCCATGAGATTAAGCTTTAAGGCATTTTCTCAATTAGTGATCAAGGGGGGAGGGCTCATTGTGGGTAGTTCCATCTCTGAGTTGGTAGCCCTGGGTTCTATAAGAAAGCAATCTGAGCAAGCCAGGGGAAGCAATTTAGTAAGCACACCTCCATGGCCTCTCCATAAGCTCCTGCCTCCAAGTTTCTGCCATGTGTGAGTTCCTGATCTGACTTCCTTTGGTGAAGAGTAATGTGGAAATGTAAGATGAGTTAACCCTTTCCTCCCCAGCTTGCTTCTTGGTTATAATGTTTTGTGCAGGAATAGAAACCCTGACTAAGTCACCTCCTTTTATATTAGGAATGACCAAGCTTACATCAATACTGTCTAGGCAATCTGGATCTGTGTCTGCCTAATTCTACCTCTGAGTAGTCGTGCCTTTTTCATCTCCTAGTTTCCCTGTCTGTAAATACAAATAAAGAGTAAATCTTAGAGTCTTCTACAGAAAGTGATAATCACATTCCGGGGGGGGGGTTGTATCCTTGAATGATAAAATGAAAATGAAACTATTCCAATATCCCAAAGCCTTTCACCTAACATACTGTAGCATGGATAAAATAATAAATGTTCACTAGTGTATTAGCTCATCAAATGTGATTTTAGGATTTTATGGCTATGTTTATTTATATTATAATATCAAAATTAAAACATTGAGTTAGTGTATTTTGATAAAAAATCTTTAAAATATATATGCTGAACCTAGTGCTATTAGAAATATAGTATTCCAAATTACTTGTTAGAAAACTATTTTTAGTTAAAGTAATAAAATATATAATCAATATAATTAAATAAATCATAGACACATTAAATTAAGTATAATTAAATATAATTAAATACAAACAGTAAATGTTTTAGTGACAATGATTATAAAGTCACTATTTTGCTTTGGAGATGATAACTGTGGGATAATTTGTTTGAGAAACCAATATTTGAATGTGGTGGCTATTGCAGGCTAAATTTGAGAAACTATAACTTAAGAAACAATGGTCAATCTTTATTTTTTAATTGGATATTTTTTTATTTACATTTCAAATGTTATCCCTTTTTTCCCCTGAAACCACTTAACCCATCCCCCCTTCCTCTGCTTCTATGAGGGTATTTCCCCACCCACCTATCCACTCCTGCCTCTATGCCCTTGAATTCCCCTACACTGGAGCATCCATCCAGCCTTAACAGGACCAAGGGCCTTCTCCTACCATTGATGCCCAACAAGGCCATCTTCTGCTACATATGCAGCTGGAACCATATGTACTCCTTTGCTGGTAGATTAGTCTGGTTGGTTGATACTGTTGTTCTTCATATGGGGTTGTAAACCCCTTCAGCTCCTTCAGTCCTTTCTTTAACTCCTCCACTGGGACCCTGTGCTCAGTCCAATGGTTGGCTGCAAGCATCTGCCTCTGTATTTGTCAGGCTCTGGCAGAGCCTCTCAAGAGAGAGGTATATCAGGCTCCTTTCAGCAAGCATTTCTTGGCATCCACAATAGTGTCTGGGTTTGGTGACTGTATATGGATAGAGTCCCACATGGGGCAGTCTTTGGATGGCCTTTCCTTCAGTCTGTGCTCTACACGTTGTCTCCATATTTGCTCCCATGAGTATTTTGTTTCCCTTTCTAAGAAGGACCGAAGCACCCACTCTTTAGTCTTCCTTCTTTTTTAGTTTCATGTGGTCTGTGAATTTATCTTGGGAATTTGGAGCCTTTGGGCTAATATCCAATTAATCAGTGAGTGCATACCATGTGTGTTCTTTTGAGATTGGATTATCTCACTCAGGATGATATTTTCTAGTTTCATTCAACAATGGCCAATCTTATAAGATAAATGTTCTTGGAATAGTTTAGAAAGGATTAAATAGCCACTTATTTTATTACTTATCAATAGGAGACAAAATTTTTAAATTATGTTTAATTGTAGAAATTTATTTGCTTGAATACTTAAGTTTCTGGGCTCTTATATGCTTTCTGTCTGTCTCTCTCTCTTTCTGTCTCTCTCTGTGTGTGTGTATGTGTTTCTGTCTGTGTGTCTGTGTGAGTATGACATATGAAAATGTTTCGGAGTTGGTTTCTTCTTTCATGTGGTTCTGTGGATAATATTCGGGTCTCAAATTATTTCTCAAGCACCTTTACTTATTCAAACATCCTGCTGGTAAGCCAGCATACACTAACCTTGTAAATATGAGTTCTAAAAGCTTTGAGCATAAAAGTGTCAGTAAAGTCCTGTGTGAACAGTTTAACTCAGATAATGAATGAGGGAAAAATGAACTAAGGTCCCTTGTTTCCATGACTGGTAAAAATATACAATGGGCTTATAATTATTTTCTTAGAGGAAGGCCTGGAAATTAGTTCAGAGATACAGTGATTGAGGAGCATAGGCATGGAAATTTTATTGTAGATGTATGAGTTAGACCTGAGCATAAAGTAGACATGGGTGCTATGTGTCTAAAATAAATACAGTATGTTCCTGCCCTGGGATATAGCATGAAAATCAGATGAGTGGTGTGTACTTTTATGAAGAAATCACATTACAAAATGAATCTAAAAACCTTATCTCAGAAGTACTTATTATATGTGAGTGTTACAATAATAAATAGAATAAGAAAAGTACCAAAATCTCCAAAATAACTAGTGAGGCAAACAAATGACTCAACTAGAATTGGAATCCCTTGAGCTTTCCTGTTCTCTTTGATAATTTAAACAGACTAGGAAGGGAAACTCGTTGGATCCAGAAAGGAAAGTTCAGCAAGTGAACATCAGGGGATGGAGAAAGAGAACAGGGAGAAAGAATTTTAACTTTTTGTAAAAGAATGCAAAGATAAAGATACTATCTATAGAAAAGAGCCCATTTATGGATTTATATATGTTGAATCCATTTATCTCTTCGATTAAGCATACTTGACTGTGCAAGAAGATATTGCTGTATGAAGGTTGAAAGTCTTTTATTGAGAATTTTTTCATCTATGTTCAAAAGAAAAATTGTTTTGTAATTCCGTTTTTCATTGTTTCCTTTTGTTCTTTAAGTACTTGGGCAAATGTGACTTAATAGAAATTATTGGGCAATGTTCTTTCTGTTTCTATTTCTGTAAACTTCTCTAAGAATATTGGTGTGAATTCTTCTTTGCAATTCTGGTAGAATTCTACACTAAACTGTCCATTTTTATTTTGTTTGATAATATTTTAAATTACTCCTTCTATGTTACTAGTGATTTTATGTTCGTTTAAATTGCTTATGTGATCTTGATTGACCTTTAGTATGTTGTGCATATTGAAAATTTTCTATTCTTCTAGATCTTCTAATATTGGGGAGTACAGCATTTTCCCCTTGCTATCTCTTGATGTGTTCCACCTTTTGTCTAATTTTATTAATTTGGATCTTTTCCTTTGTTTTGTGGTTAATTTGGCTAAAGTTTGACAATAATCTTGATTTTTTCCAAAACCCAAGTTTATTTAATTATTTTTTTTAATTTTTGCTGATTTTGATTACTTCTTGCCTTCTACTCTATGTGTGTGTCCCTGAGTATGTGTGTGTTCCTGAATAACTGTGTGTGTATATGAGTATGTGTGTGTGTGTGTGTGTGTGTGTGTTTCTATTCTAAAGCTTTCAGGTGTTACGAAGTTACTATTATAAGATATCTTCAATTTTATTTTGTATTTGGGGAAATAGAGATATAACCTTGATTATTATTTTTTTTTAAAAAATAACAACCTACATATTTACTTTACATCCTAATACCAGCTTCCTCTCGCCCCTTCTCTTAGTCCCTCCCTTATCCCTTCCCTTCCCCATTTCACTTTTCCTTCCTCCTCAGAGAAACCAAGGCCTCCTGTGGATATCAACTAATCTTGGCTATCAAATTGCAGTAGGATTAGGCATATCACCAATTAAACCTAGAGAAACCAACCTGGTTAGGAGAAAGGGTCCAATGGCAGATAACAGTTTAAGAGACAGGCCCTCTCCAGTTGTTACGGGTCTCACCTAAAATCCAAGCTGCACATAAGTTACATATGCATAGGAGGCCGAGGTATGTCCTATGCATGTTCTTTTGTTGGTCATTCATAGTCTGTGAGCCCTTATGGGCCATGTTAATTGATTCTGTAGGTTTTCTTGTGATGTCCTTGACCCCTCCTTCAATACTTCCTTCCCTTCTTTCACAAAATCCCCTTTCTGCCTAATGTTTAACTGTGTGCTATATGTATTTTCGCCAGTTATTGAATATTGCCTCTCAGAGGACAGTTATGCTAGGTTCCTGTCTGCAAGTATAGGAGAATATTATTGATAGTGTCAGGGATAGACTCTCATGGCATGGGTCTCAAGTTGGTCCAGTCATTGGTTGGCCAGTCCCTGATTTTCTGCTCCATTTTTATGACTGCATAACTTGTAAGTAGATCAAATTTTGAATAGAAGTTTTCCTGAGTTTGTTGCTGTCCCCATACCTGCATTGGAAGTTGTGTTTGGTTACAGGAGGTGGCTGTTTTAGATTCTATACCCTCTATTGCTAGGAGTCTTACCTAGGCTCACCTTCACAGGTTCCTGGGAGTTTTCCTTGTCCTAGGTTTCTAGTTTGCCCCAGAAATCCACCCCCATCAGAGTTCTTTTTCCCAGTTTTCTCTCCCTTTATCCACCCCACACTTGATCACTACTGTTTCACTCCTGGTCTTCCTCTTCCACCCATTTTCCTCCATTCACCTAGCCCCATGTCTATTTTATTCCCCCTTCTCAGTGAGATTCAAGAATCCTCTCTTAGGTACTCCATGTTAGTTAGCTTCTTTTGTTCTGTGTGTTGTATCATCGTTATCTTGCACTTTATAGCTAATATCCACTTAGGAGTGATTACATATCATATGTCTTTTTGGGTCTGGCTTACCTCACAAAGGATTTTTTTTTCCTAGTTCCTTTCATTTGCCTGCATATTTCATGATGTCCTGATTTGTAATAGCTGAGCAGTATTCCATTATATAAATAAATGCATTACATATTCTTTGTCCAATCTTCAGTTGAGGGACATCAAGATTGTTTCCAGTTTATGGCTATTAGTAATATAGTTCCTGTGATCATAGTTGAGCAAGTGTCCTTGTTGTATGGTGGAGCATCTTTTGTGTATATGCGCAGGAGTTTTATAGTTGGATCTTCAGGTAGAACCATTCCTAATGTTCTGAAAAATAGCCAAATTGATTTCAAAGTGGTTGTGCATGTTTGCATTCACACCAGCATGGAGGAGTGTTTCCCTTGTTTAACATCCTTGTCAGCATGAGTTGTATTTTGATTTTTTGATTTTAGTCATTCTGAGGGGTGTAGATAGAATCTCAGAGTAGTTTTGATTTGCATTTTCATGTTGACTAACAAGGTTGAACAATTCTTCAAGTACTTCTTGGCCATTAGCTATTCCTCTGTTGAAGACTCTGTTTAGATTTGTATCCTGTTTTTAATTGGGTTATTTGGTTTGTTGGTTTCTAATTTTTTGAGTTCTTTATGTTCTGGATATTAGCCTTCTGTCAGACATTGGGTTAGTGAAGATCTTTTTCCAATTCTATAGGCTGTAATTTTGTCCTACTGATGGTGTTCTTTACTTTACAGAAGTTTTGCATTTTCCTGAGATCCCATTTATTAATTTTTAATCTTAGTATCTGAGTAGTTGGTGCTCTGTTCAGGAAGTTGTCTCCCATGCCTACATATGCAAAGGCATTTCCCCACTTTCTCTTCTATCAGACATAGGGCATGCAGTTTTAGGTTGAAGTTCTTGATTTGAGTTTTGAGCAGTGTGATAAATATGGATCTATTTGCATTCTTCTACATGCGGACATCCAGTTAGACCAGCACCATTTATTGATAATGCTTTCTTTCTTTTTTTATTGTATAGTTTTGGCTCCTTTCTCAAAAATCATCTGTCCATAGGGGAGAAAGGAGGGGAGGGAGTTGTGTGTTAAGTGTTTGCCTCTGGGTCTTCAATTAAATAACATTGATCAACTTGTCTATTTTTATGCCAGTACAATTAAGTTTTTATTACTACTACACTGTATGTAGTGCAGCTTGAGATCAGAGACAGTGATAAGTTTTTCTGCATTTCTGCCAATGTGTTGCTCAGGGGAAGCAAAATGCAATCAATCAAAATACAAGATAGGAGTCCCAGCCTGGTGAGATAGAGTGGTGGCTGGGATGAAGGCTTTGGTTCTCAAACTCCTGTGAATCCAGTTGTTGCTAGGAACCTGAAGAATTTGTGAATGGTGATTCCCATCCTCCTGTGTACACAGATGCTGGGGACCATGAGCAGTTGGTAACTGGAGCCCACAGCTTGAAATGAGTCCACAACAACAGAATTAGCTTAGCTTCTAGTAAATGCCAGGAGTATGGAGGGGCTTCTATGAGAGAATTATGTGCAGTTCTCTATGATGAAGGCCTCATTACTCAGCAATCCTTGAAGAAGGATACAGTCTTTGCTTCTCCAAACTGTTTTATTCATGGCAGATGAATATCTATAACATGGAGAGCCCACCTCCAGCAGGAAGAAAAGGTATCAAGTGAGGGATAGGGTTGCTCTCCCACAGTCAAAACTCTGACCCATATTTATTCTTGTTTGAAAGAACTGCAGGGAAGGAAATGGAGAGAAACCTGAGGAAAAGAAGGTTCAGAGAGAGGCCCAAAGTGGGATGCAGCTCAAGAAGAGGTTCCAAGGTCTGACACTGTTACTGAGGCTATGGAGCACTCACAAAAAGGGACCTATCATGACTGTCTTCCGAAAGACCCAATGAGCAGCTGAAAGATTTAGGTGCAGATATTTGCACCCAACCAATGAACGGAAGCTGCTGACCCCTGTCATTGAATTAGAGAAAAGCTGGAAGGAGCTGAGGAGGAGGGCAGCCCTGTAGGTACAGTCTCAATTAACCTGGGCCCCTGAGATCTCTCAGATACTGGATCTCCAACCAGGTAGCATACACCAGCTGATATGAGGTCCCAAACATATATACAGCAGAGGACTGCCAAGTCTGGGTTCAGTCAGAGAAGATGCACCTAACCCTCAATAGACTGGAGACCCTAGGGAGTAGGGACATCTGAAGTGGGGGTTGGGGTTGAGGACATCCTTGTGGAGACACGTGGGCGAGGAGGAGGTATGAAATGTTGAATAGTGGGAGGTTGGACAAGGAAGGGAATAAAATATGGAGTGTAAAAAAGAAATAGAAATAAAAGAAAAAATGAAAATACATATATCCTACTCAGGGAGAACTAGACATTAAATATCTTTTGCAGGAAAGGATGCAATTCTCTGCCTAACCTTGCTGGGAGAGTTTCTCTGAGCATAGACTTTAAAGCCTGACTTTATCTGAAGAATGAGTCTATGTGGAGCTCAGCCACAAATCCTGTTGTAGCTTCCAAACTATATGATAATTACATGCTGTGTTCTAACCAATCAACCCTATTCACCAGTAACCCCTAAAAAGCCCTACATACTCTCTCACTGAAGCAGTCTCTTGAGGTCCTTCCATTATACTCATGGCCATCTGAATCCTTCATACCATTTCTGCTCCCTCTGCCTTCATGTGTTAGTGGCCAACATCACCTGAGGAGAAAGAAGACCCACAGATGCCACAAAAACACACTTTATGTATTATCGGTGGGGACATGTATTGGTATAGTCATTTTGGAATTCAATATGGAATATTACTGATTGATAAAATTAGAATTACCCCATGAGGCAATTCTAAATTCCAAGGCATATAACTGCTGTTAGACAGAATATAGCAGATATGACTTCATTTCCATTTTAACTGCTGCACTGCTCACAACACAAAAATTGATGAATAAGTTAAGCAAATATGGTCTATACACAGAGGAATTTTGTTTAACAATAAGAAAAAAATAGTTTATCATTTCTAGGAAAACCCATGCATTGCATCACAGTAAGTGGAATAAAGCCAGATAACTATAGAAAGACAAGTATCACATACATTTTTCTTAAGGTTTAAAAGGCATTAAAGTAGAAAGTGGAATACTTGGGAAGCAAAAGGATTCAAGTGGAGATGCTGATGGGTACATGACTGACCAGTAAACTGTTAGTATGATCCAAGACTAGAATACTTTCATACAATGTCATTTTCAACCTATTATGGAATAGAACTATTTAATAATTATAGGCAAAATTACACATGAGCAATACAATATGTCTTTGTCACTACTTTAAAAAAATTTTTCTTTAACAAGTTCCAGGACCCTGAGAGGTTCTACCTGGTAGCTAACTCACACAATTGCAGACAGCCGCAGAGAAATGGAGTCGATGAAGCTTATGGAATAGAAGGAAGGATACCAGACTCAGAAGAGGATAGGAACTCCACAGGAAGACCAACAGAATCAACTAACATGGAACTTTGGGGTTCTCAAAGTCTGAATTACCAAGCAAAGAACACATACAGGCTGGACATAGGCCTCCCTACACATATATAGCAGGTGTGCAACTTGTTCTTTATATGGGTCCTAAAGACCTAGAACAGGGATTACCCCAAAAGTTGTTGCCTGTATGTGAGATGTAGTCTAGCTGGGCTGCCTTATCTGGGCTCCATGGGAGAGGATGCACTTGGCCCCACAGAGACTTGATGTGCCAGTGTGGAGTGATATCCATGGCATCAGAGGAGAAGGGGAGGGCAGGATAGGAAAAAGTGTGGGAGAGGGTGACCAGAAGTAAGGCAGTGACCTGGATATAAAGTATATAAGTAAGAAAATATATATATTTAAATTTAAAAAATACCAAAATATAAAAAATAAAGAATAAAATCCAAACCCCAGGATCATACATAGTATGTTTATGGCTTCATTACTATATTTTTCAGACTCTGTACACATATGCATGTGTACATAAATATGTTTTAAATATATTATTGGAAATCTCATTAAACATGATTTTACATTTAACATGTAATAATAATGTATCTTAAATAATTATTTCTGTGGTAAGAAGGAATATATATCATGAACATGTGTTCTAGTTCCCTTTAGCAAATCTAAAATACTAGCCGTTTAAAGTTTGACAGGTCCTCTACTTCAAAATGTTAAAATTGTTTGGGTTTCACCATGTACTTTGGCAAATACTGAAAATTTCATTGTGTAATGGTCTGGAAGTCACAGAAGGAAGACCTGAGATTCAGATATGCAAAAAACAAATAGCATTTATTTTGCAGAAACAACCAGAATGCGAGGTCAATCATTCTCTAAAATGGTGACTCCAGACATAGGCATGCAAACCTTCTTCTAAGGAACTGGGTGAATACTCTAGAAGGATTAGGTTATATAAAATTTCATTGATGGTTGCTAAGTGGTTATAAGTGGTCAATGGTCTGCATTCCTTTCTCATGAACCTTCAACCATGTGATGAAATAGGGCTGCCGATCACAGATGTTCCATTCTGAAAAAAGATATTTCCCTATTTTTGCAGTTATCCCCAGGCTGGTTTTTGTGAGATGATTTTATGATCTTATTCTGGATTTTCTGGTCTGTTCCTAGAGTTGGTATCTTATGACCTAGTTTCTGGGACTTATGGTCTATTCTTGAAGATGGTGCCTTAAGGCCTGTTTGTAAATCAGGCCTGGTCCTTAAATGGAGACAGATGGGTTTTATGTTTTCCTTTCAGTAGGCTGATTCAAAATTTCTCTTGTTTTGATATAATCTAAATGTGATAACAAAAGGAAAAAAAATATTTCTATGAATTTATTATGTATCAATCAGTGTTGTAGACTACCCTGCTTTTGACATTTTAAAATGGATTTCTGGATGAAACTAACACCAAACCATGTTAAGAGACCAGTGAACAGAAAGAGGTTAGGGATGTAGCTCCCCTCAATGACTACATTCTATTTTCAACCAAGAAAAATGATTTGAAAAGTGCATGGTAGTTTAGCTATCAATAAACATCACAGGTGAACTATGTAAAGCATAGATTAACATTTTCTGCTAAAATACTTTATCCTCAGAAGCATGGTAGATAATTTGCTTAAAATTATTTATTCACATGATCAAAATTAATGGTAAATGGTAGCTCTGATGGAAAGTTCAAAGTCACTATGTATAAAGAATCATTTTGTCATTTGTGAACAAAAAGAGATCCCATGAACTTCTTGAACATGCTCATTCTTAGATGTGGGACTTCTTCCTGTGCATTGGAAGATTCTCAGCATCACACACCAATGCTGTATTCTAGATGCCAGAAACACTTTCTAAATTCTAATAATAAAAATTGCCAATCAGTGCTACTGTGAAAACAGATGAGAACAAGTGATAGCAAGGATATATGAAAACCAAGACTATAGACATTATAAAATATAGTAGACTGTGTTCTAAGACCCACAGAATTAAAATACAACTACAATGGTTTCAAAAGATTTGCAGTCACTTCAAAGTTGCCAAAGACCAGCCTCAGCATGGAGAGGGATTCTAAGACAAGGGGTGTCTGTAAAGGCCTAGGTTCTGCTGAAATATCTTTTCAGATCTCTTTCTCTCTCTTGCTCTCTCTCTCTCTCTCTCTCTCTCTCTCTCTCTCTCATGCTGTGTGTGTGTGTGTGTGTGTGTGTGTGTGTGTGTTGCTCTTCTCTAGACAGCTTTTTTTCTTGTTATTCAAAATCTCTCTGGTTGAGACAGCTCTCTCTGCTAGTAAAAATTCTCAAAGATATCTGGAAAGCTCATGGCTTTTCTGACAAAAGTCAGAAAAGCTGCTATAAAATATTATTGGATCTTCTGACCAAGTCAGAAATCCTGTTAAGCAAAAATTCTTGAAGAGCTGTGTTGCTATTCAGAGATCTCAAGACAGCTCAGCTCTCACTAAAGAAAAATTCTAAAGAATTTCTCTTTTTGCTAGCTCATGTGGACCAAAAGCCCAGTTTTTTATTCACATATCAATTTGTTCTAGGTTTCCTTTTGATTATTTTAGGAACATTGCAAAAGAATTCAGTGATATGTTTTTCTTTGTTAAGCACAGATGATAATCTAGTTGGGTGGGACTCTGCTCTGAAATGACCATATCTACCACACCTGGGCCTAACCTAGCTGTATCCCAGGTTAACCTTGAGTTTAGGAATCTTCTGCCTTTGTATCAGCCTGCTTTTGTATCTTTCTGACAAGCTGGCTCATTGATTCAGTTACCTTTGTTTATTTAGATTAGTGAATCCCCTCATAATTCATATTGCATCTTTAAATTTTGCATAGTTGAGAATGTATACATATTTTGAACTCATGCTTTTAGAGCTCTTTTCTATAGCCTTATGGATTGTCTTGAAAGTGCCAGCATTTATGAGACTTTGTGAGACATTAGCCACAACTTCATATCCTGGACTCCTGCTATCAAGTTATGGAATCATTAACATTAACATAGAGGACATTCCTCAGAGGAAAATAAAAATATCTACATTATTTCACAAGCAAGCTTTTGATGCACTGCAGCCATCAACACTCCTGGTGGCTCACACTGGAATAGGGACCATGTTACCATGTCCCTCTGTCCCCACCAGGGCCACGCTGGGATCAGCAGAAAGAAGCTAAACTGAAGACATATTTGTATACTTGTGTTTGTTGAGTGTTATTCACAATAGCTAAATATAGATGCAATTCAAGCTTGTGTTAACTAATGAGGAATATTGTTATGACTACGCAAAAGGACATTATATTTTTCTTTCAGAATACTGACTTCTATCAGATTCTGGATGAGTTTGTGGATCTTCTGTGTTGTGGTTTTAATACTGAAATGCCTTCCCCAAAGACTTACATCCTAATGACCTTACTTCTGTTCAGAAGAGGAACATTTAGAAGTTGACAATATCATGAGCCATAATAAATCTAATTTATCTGAAGCTACTTTTCTTGCAGCAATGGAAAAAATAACATATCTTGATAAATGAAACAAACCAGTTGTAAAAAGACAAAAGTTGTGTGAAGAATTACATTTATGAAAACTATACAATGATCACGTTTATAGAGATAAAAAAATAGAATACCCATTATCAAGGTTGCACAAAGAGGTACAGGGGTGATACACACAAGAGTTATCCATTGGTTATGACTAGTTATGTAAGAAAAAAAACCTGGAAATAGACACTAATGAGGTTTATCAAAAACAAGATATTCTTTAGGTCATTGGTTTATACAATTAAATTTTTAAAATGTTAAATTGTCTATTTTTCTATTATAAAAATTTATGGTTTTGTTGATGTGCTTGGAGAACTGAGCTATAAAATGAAAACATTCTGTCACTAGAAAATGTCCTTGGTGAAAATTCTCCAGTAGTTGAGAACCACTGGATATGGGAATATCGCCATTATTTCAGAATTGGATGAGGGATTTAGCAAACCATTGAACACTGTTTTATTATAAAATGTGTCAATTCCTAAATACCACTTTGGAGTCACTCTGACAACTATACCAATAAAATGAATCACAATAAATTTCATCAGTATTTTTTGTCAGCTACTATTTAGGGGCTACAGTGATAGCACAGTTCTTTCTGCAAAAGAATGAGGACCTGCGTTCTAAACCTGGCACCTATTTGAAGGTACTGAACACTGTGGTTCACACTTACAATTCCAGAGCTGGCAAACCACCGAAAGAGTGAACCTGGTGCCTTGGTGACCAGTCACTTTAGCCAAATTGGAAAATTTCAGTTTGAGTGCAAGACCTTGTCTCTAAAAGTAAAGGACAGGGATTTCAGAAAGACAACTGATATTGACCATTGACCTCTGTGCACAAATATGCCTGTGTATCAACACAGAAATAAATATATATCAGCATACAAAAAATTAACACTTGAATACACAAATGGAGTTATCCTTCAGGGATATTTACATACATCTATAGTCACATTGTGAAGATATAGAATGTGTAGGTTTATGCCAATTCGCACATGCCAGAGCTTATCTCTTTACCTTGGGCCATTGAATGGTGATGAGGAAAGATATGAGAAATAAAATGGTGTTCAACATGGATAATATCAAAATTGTTTTATTATTTTATTAATCTATGAGGGAAATACGGATACGTAGGTCATTATACTGTGCAAACATTTGATATTGCAAAGTACTAAATTACATGTTTAAAAATTTAATTAAGGATTTAAGATTACACAAATGGAATTAGGTAATAACTCTACAAATTCAATACACTGTGATACAATTTGCTTTGTTATATATGAACATCATGAGAAAATATTTAGAAATTTTGTTTACAAAATGTGTCTTTTATGGTCCTTCTCTCGGGATTTTATGAAATAAAATTATAATAAAGCTTTTTTAAAGTGAAGTAATATTTAACTAAAAATAATTTGATGATAACTGTATTAGTTTTAGCAAAATATTCTGTATAAACGGTATTATAGTATATTTTGTTAAGGACATAATAAATTAATATATTTAACTAAATATTAAATTAATTTACAAAACAGGTCTTACTGAACTTCTTATCAATGACAATATAAATAGCTACATGTACTCCTTTAAGAGAGCAATGGCACCATATACATATGACAAAAATATGCAAAATAAATGTATAGTAATATACAGAATGTTACCAAAAATATATTCTACATGATTTTGTCTGAACAATGCATTGTCAAACCATATTTAATAGTTGAAAACTAATGTTTTATTTGTGAATATTAAAAAGAAAACAATAAAAAGAATTTTTTTTCAAATACCAAACCAATGGAAATTCCACCAGTAATTGACTTTGACATATAGGACAGCTCATTACAGTATAGGCTCACAAAATGCAATTATTTTAAACTTTAGTAACTTGTCAAATTCCCCTCACATTGATAAATATAGATTTTAAAATTGCCATATAAGATGTCCCATCTACTTTGTTGTAAAGTTATCCATTTATTCTTCGGTGCCCTTTGCTCTAATATTAAAACATAAATTGCTCTACCCTGAAAGATAATGATGCATCTTGCCAATATAGTTCCTGAATACATGAAAAAATTATGCAGCTTGACAACTTCTAATACTGTGAAGAAGTTCAAAGTGATTTAGATCCTCCAGGAGTTTCACTGTCAGAGAGAAAAGGCCTTCAGCACTTTTATATGTTCTGCCAAGGCTATTAAAATTTTACCCTAATTTTAAACACTGAATATTTTTAAAAATTAGGTGTGTTGGAAAAAAATCAGTCAGTTCTAAATGACTGGACTAACCTATCCAAAAAAGAAATACGTTATAAATTCTTTTAAAATTATAGTGTCGATCTGAAGAGATGTGGAGATAATACAGCATACTGTTCTTACCGAGGACCTGGGTTCATCTCCAAGCCACGAAAAAGGGCAGCTCATGATTGCTTATATCTCCAATGATTAAAAATTTGGTTTTGGCCTCTTCAGGCATCTGTATTCACACATGTGGAGACAGACAGACAGATACGGACTTATACAAATAATTAAAGTAACGCTAATAAAACAGGTGTTAGTGCCTTCGTAATTGTATTGTAAGGGCGAGGAACCATCTCCAGGAACGCAGAAGGCTGTGTGCTTTTGACAAGAATGTTGCCTTTTGTTCATTGAAGATTTTGTGAAGTGTGTAATAAAGAATTAAACACTCAATTCACTCTATCTAGGAACAAAATTGTTAGGATCTTAGCTGTACATTTAGAAGGAACAATCATTGTGGTAGTAGTATTTATGAGCTTTTGTATCTGTACAAGAAACCTCTCACTGAAGCAATATGTAATAAACTAAATGCTTTTGTTTTACTTAATTCTGAGACAGTATATCACTAAATTGTCCATAGTGTTTTGATAAACTTTTCTTTTTCTTAGATTTCCAATTGCTTTAATTACAGACCTGTGATTTGGCGAGGGTTCTAAGATTTCGTAAATATATACTGTTGAAACGAAAATATTTTGTGTCTGTAAGGATAAAGCAAAATAATAAAATAGGTTAGTAAAATAAAATCTACTAATTAAAAACTTCAAAATTAAAATTTAGTTTCTCATTTTCTGACCTAAATTTTAAATAAATTGGTGTGTATTCCATCGCATATGATTATTTTCAAATAATTAATACATTCATACTTCTTAAAAAATAAAGCCTAAAAGTGTCTTACTACATACTTTTACTTTTCATTCCCAACAATGAACAATGTTAAAAATACTTTAATTGAAGAATCTTCTATATGTAGTTATTAAAATTAATTTTGAGAAACCACAAGAAAACTCAACCAAGCCAGGCAGTGGTGATGCATACCTTTAATCCAAGCACTCTGGAGGCAGAGACAGGCAAATTTCTGAGTTCAAGGCCAGCCTGGTCTACAGAGTGAGTTCCAGGACAGCCAGGGCTATACAAAGAAACCCTGTCTCGAAAAAAAAAAAAAGACTAAACGTACTTAAAAAGTAGCATGCCTTACAATCACAGATTAGTGGTAAATCATTTGCATAAAATTTTCAAAACTCTGTATGCCATCCCTAGCTCTATAAAAATGAATACATGCATATATAAGTATATATATATAACTTATGTATATATATGTATATATATGTATATATAAGTAATATATATGTATGTATATATATGAGTAATATTTTATTGTTATAAGTAAGAAGCACCTAAAAAATATTTTATATGAATGTGGACACTTAAATATACATTTATTATGACATTACTTATTTCTCCTTTGAGTGAACTTACACAGTGGTGTGGCTAGATTCAATTTATGAATAAAGTGAGGCAAATTAGAGGATGATAAGTGAAAGAAAAAAATAGACGATTGGATCAACGCTTTCGTCCTGTGTGTCACATACTCAACAGTGGGACTGTAACATAGTATGTGTTAGGAACTAAGTAAAACCATAGACTAACCAGCTTCAAAACCGTAAGTTTTAGATGTCTCATAGTTTTTGTTTTTACCCTTTTAAAGGAAAGTGTTTTAGGTGCCTGGTGACAAATATCTATGATGTTATATAATAGATTGTTTTAGTTTTGAGTGTTCTTTTTAAAGAAAAGTTCCAATTTTTCTTAGCTCCTCCATAAATCAGAAATAAGCAGCTGATGTTGCAGTTTTATACAAGCAACTGGCAGCATTGTTTCTTGATAAGAAAAGGCAGTGCACGGACTGTATTAAAATAAATTACATTTAATTCAAGTAAAGCATCTATCATGAAGTAAGCATTATAATAATGAACAAAAATTTTATTCCAACTGCTGATATATTTTGATAACCACGTGGAACTTTAGAGAAATGTAATAGGCAGGAGCCACAATTGTTCCTGGAAATCTCTTTGCTTTTTTTAATCAGAGTCTCCTGATAAACTCAGGTTGGCTTAAAACCCAGTGTGTAGGCAATGGTTGCACTGAAGTCACAGGTTTTTGTGCCATGGCCTCATGAGAACATAGACGATAGGTTTTCTCTCTCAACTATAAAATATCTGTTAAAATGAAAGAAAAATGGTAAGAGAGGAGACAATGTAAAACTAAAGGTAGAAGATATAATAAAATAAAAATGTTAGTCTATATCATGTAAATAGATTAAAATCATAAATAAAACATATTCTGTAAGGGATAAAAATGAATTGCAAAAATTTGACACTAAAATTGAGGAGCATACATAATCTGAAAATACAGGAAAACGTTCCATGAAAGCAGTACCCTAAAGCCAGCACATGAAGAGATGTGGAGAAAGTAAGGATGGCAGGAAAGCATATGCCCTTAGTGACTGATGGAGGGAAAACTCTACAATCTCTAGTCATAGTATAGCTCAGGGCTGGAGGAAAAAGATCAAGTGGAAGTTTGAGACTATATCTTGCATGAAAACTTCCAAAACCAGGATTTAACATGGTCATATGGCTGTCTAGAATGTGCAGAAATCTGAAAAAGGCACTGTGCAAAAAGACCTGGTGTAGGAAGGGAAGAAAATGAACATTACTATGACTGACAAAGGAAAAGATATCAATAAAGATGATACAGGACAAATGTGCTTTTATTACACTAGTGAAGGATGAGTTACAATCTCTTAATACACTGAGTTTCCAATATGTGTTAAATTTAGAGAATTCTCAGTAGGAGGAATGTCATAACAAACAAGGGGGACCTATAAAGTACAGCAATTTAAAGCACCTATCTTCCCCAATTATTTTTTAAATAAGCAAAATATGTCATTCTAGGAAGAATCCTTTGAAGTGGAAATCTCTGACTTCTTTCGAAACTCATTTGTGAAGAGAGAGAGAGAGAGAGAGAGAGAGAGAGAGAGAGAGAGAGAGAGAACACACACATAATATTTCAGATATATTTGTTGGCAGGCACAACAATGCTGAACCATATTTATGCACTCACCAAATTGGACCACAAGTCTTATATACGAGTTCTTATAACTAAAACAAACTGCCAAATATTTAGTTTATTAGTTTTTCCAAGAAACTTATGTTGTAAATACCTGTCCAGATATTTGGATACATTTTCCTTTCAAAGTACTTATGCGTTATAATTGTTTCATAAATTCATGTGGTTCACTGTCTTCCAGGTATTTGGATGTTCATAAAACTGCTTGAAAATATTAAGATGACACCAGTTTTTACCGTCTCTACTGATTGTATTCCTAGAAACACTCATTATTTCATTGAAAAGAACACTTAATTTGAAGGATTAATGATTTTAATTGAAATGAAAATGTGTGATTGTCTGTGATGGGTGTGTAGATACACGATCGTGTGTCTATGTGGGAAAGTGGTTGACAATCATGTCTTCCTCAATATATTACCTTTTGAGAAAAAAAAAAAAATCTGTCCAAACCTGGAGCTCATCAAATTAGCTGTGTTTGAAAGCCACTGAGGTGTAGAGATCCATTAGCAAGTTCTTCTCCAGAGCTCTGGTTGCGATTATCTGTGCAGCTCCTCAAGCCTGCACAGAAAGGACTTTAAATTCTATACCAAGACACCAGTCCCTACTCAAAATATTTCCAAATTTAGGAGCTAAGTTTAAAGAGACCATACGGGAGTTAACTATTGAATTTTAACACTCTGATTCTTCTAAAGTTCATAAAACTTACCTGTTCATCATTCAGTATAATTAAGATATGCCTAATGATTTTATTTAGAAAATATTAAAAATTATATTCTGGCTATTAATTATTTTGTCATGTTCTTTTGCAAATTGTTATTTTAGAGATTCTCTTGATGAAACCCAATAGTTTAATTTTTAATTGAAAATAGTTTTATTAATTAGAAATATTCAATTTTCATACTATATATTCTGATCATGTTTTCCTCTCTCGCAACTCCTTCCAGATCCCCCCAAAAACTTATCTACACATTATATCTGCTGCTATGAACAGCATATGAAATTCAGATTAGGGACTGGAGCCTTGATTTTTTTGATGATTACCTAGGAGAAAAGTTCATTAAAATATGATTAGTTCTTAAGAACATCTAGGATAAGAAAGCTCTAATATATAATGTGGTTGAGGGCTGGAAAACTCATTTTCATAGTGGCTGCATTTTTGAAGTATTACATATGTATATATTTTTCTATTTCCACACAATGTTGCATTAAATGTTGATGAAATATTTCCTTGGCATTTATGCACAACATATTTCAGATAAGATTAATCTTTGGAAACCAAGTGTTGAAAATGTAAATAACATTTCATTTTAAAATTTTATATAGTATTTGCTATTCAAGGCATAACTAAGAAGAGGTGTTTACTATCACTGCTGATAAAAATGTCATTAAATTAGAACATATTAGATTTCCTAGTGCATCTTTGCCAATAAAAGGGATTTTACATCTTTTACAGTTATATATTAACCAAAATAAATAAATAAATAAATAAATAAATAAATAAATAAATAAATAAAAGCAGGTTTTAATACATTCTGGGAATGTGTAGATTGGCCCTTCATTGCCCAGTGAAGTAACCATGAAGATTATATATGGTAGTTGGAATTAGAAGTCACATTAAGTCTCCACTATACTTCAAGTTTCAAGTACAAGGCCAGATATAATCAATTGGATAATGCATGTACAGAACACCATCATAGGAGACTCAACTGAAAAACACTCACTAGATTTATGTAACTTTCATAATTTATTTTCATCCTTTGTGAAGATAAATTAGCCAGAGAGAGATTTGATAGTAAAGAAAATGGAAGAATCAATAGTCAATTTCAGAACAAGCGATTTAAATAGTTTCCATTAATTAACAAATGGGTTATTTCTACATTTGCATTATCCATCAGTACTATGACAATAAGGGTCTTTTTTTACACTATGATTATAAAATGAATATGTAAAAATTTGTGGTAGTTTGCTAGGAATTAGAGCAGTGTCCCCAACATGTCCCATTACAAATATTTCCTTTTCAATATGTTAGCATTGTGAATTTCTCTGAACATTTTGGCATTATAGACTAATGGGAGCTCCTTAGGGATATGATCCCAAAAGAGATTTTAGGGCATCATAGATCCATTCTCTTTCTGTTTTCTCCTTCACTTTAATATAACTCTCCATCAAACGTTGCTATCATTGCCATCTTCTTTTCTCACTGAAGGTTGTATAAACCACTAATGTGTAAGCTAAAGAAATATTTAGCTCATTACTTAAGTATCTTGTATTAACAAAAACCTGAATAATAAAAGTTGTTCTAGTAAAACCCCATTGGAATACTCAAATGATATAAATTTACTTTCTCTGAATTTTGTGTACTAGAAGTTCATATTCAAAGTGACCTACAACTTTGTTTATTTTAACTCTTCTTGTCATGACTTTGCAGTTCTGACACTTTGCTGTCTTCCTTTGATCTTTTGTTCTCACAGATCTTCCTTTTCTTACAAAAACAGCATTCATGTTGTAGACTCACTCTTGTTATCCACTTAAACTTAAATTTTTTACTGTGAACTTCCCATCATAATCCACTCACACTAATAATTATATTAGAAGTTAAAGTTTAGACATTGTGGAAGGGGCACTTACATCAACCCATTACATCTATGCATGCTGAATGATAATACCGAAATATTTCATGACAGAGCAATTTCAAATTAACAAACTAAGTTTCATTATATCTTAGCTCAAACTCTATCTTCTGTCTCAGAAAACTATATATTCTTTTTTTTTAAAAAAATGTAAATATTATTTTAGATGTAAATTTTGACTGACTTGAAAGAGAAAATAGATGTGATCTAAGAAGATATTTCTATACTAAAATAATATCAAGATAAAAATTTAAAATATGTAATAGTTACATAACAGATGACATTATTAAAGTATTAAAATGTTCTTAAAATCAATGCTCCTTTAAGACCCCTTTCCTGTCTTCTTCCTGCCATTCAAAGTTTTCTAATTACTATGAGTGGATTATTAAGGATCCTTAAGATTTTTGTTAAGCATATTTATTTTCATTCTGTCTATATTGGTTCAGTTTATTCCCACATAATCCATGAACTCAGCTGTTGTGGTTATTTCTATTTGTCTTCTCCTGTCCAGCAAACCTTGCAAAAAAATTATACTACAAGTGAACTAAAGTAATCAATGTCAAATTGACCTGGAAATATATTCTTTGCTGGCTGGTGTTCATGATGCCAGAGGTCCTATGTAGGCTGCTGGGATGAGGGGGGAAGTATTAATATTCTTAGCTGGTGCTGACATTGAAAGCTATAACACCAACCTGTCAGGCAAGATGTGTCTACTGATGAAATACTAACTCCACAGTTATGGAGTAAATTCCTACTTTCTGATTGAATTCAAAGCATAGCACCATAGAAAAAAATTCATGGTTGGTACTGTAAGCCCAATCAAAATACTGTGGCTGCTTTGCTCATAGACCATAATATAGAGTTCACTCTTGTTATTTTACCAAATGGCCACGTTGTTAAATGCCCTTATAAATATTTATGTGTATATATGTACTCAGGCTTCTTTGACCTTTGGTTACAGAAACTTCTTTTTGCAGTGAGAAGCAGTTATTCCAAAAACTTTTAAGCTATCAAAGTGCTGAAAATAAGTTATTGAGAGTGCTCAGACCTAAAAGAAACAACTTTATCAAACTCTCTATAAATCCTGCCATGACTAAGTGCTCAAAGAACATTCTAGAAAAGGAAATAGAAAGAATTAAGACCCAATGGAAGAGCAAGAGTATTTTGAAATGCTATCCTTTGTATAGGACATGATTTATACACACACATACTCACAGCATCAGTGGTTAACTCTAGAAGAGTTATACTTTATCAGGCTAACTAAAATCCCAGCATAGTTGGGAAAGGAGCTAACAAAGCCCCACTCTTAACTAAGGTGCTACTGGCACTTGATAGCTTCTGGGACAAAGAAATTAATTCTTTTTTGACCTGCAGCCCAGTGGAGAGTTTCTCATGCTCTACTGTATAGTTCTAAAGGTGTGCACATAGGAATAACAAAAATGGACTTTGAGGGTTACTAAAGAGTTTTTAAAATAAGACATGAAATTGAAAATGGATGCAGGGAGTGGCTTCCAAGAGAAATTTGAAGGGGCAAATGGAAGGTGTGTATGGCCATATTTCATTGTCTTCATGTATAAATTTTTCAAGTATAAATTAGGTAAATTGAAAAAATCTAAAGTGAGTAAATTAAATGAATACAATAAAATCATCTGATTACAACAATTAGGGTTTTATTCCTTTAATATGTAGTCATGTGTCATTGGTGCGTAATACTGTCTTTGTTTGACCTATCATTGAGTGCCACTGAATATTCATCTCATACCAGAAATAATATAGGTCACTCTCTGGAAGTTGACTATTGATACAACAAATGATCTTCTTAAGAAGGAGATATGTGAAGCTAATGTTGGCACATCATTGAAACTTGCTTTACATAAAAGAGTTTTCATAGTAGTTCATTCTAAAATAATTATTTGATGATACTGTAAATGCTGAAAATTCATAATTTATTTACATAGATGCTTATATACTAAGTATGGTTAGATTTATGAGTGGTATATATACACTTGGCATCACATTAAACATGTTTAAATCAAAATTCACAGTTTAGAAATGAATTTCATATGACTGTATGATATGTTGATAATAAGAAATGGGAAATTTTAGTTCAGACTTTAAAAGATGTGAGAATGTTAATAAGTCCCATAAGGCATATATGAATTTGAGAAACTGAAATTAATGAAAACCTTATTTTATTTGAATCAGAATTATCTCACAGTAGGAAGAAATCATAATGTTCTATACATTCATTGGTCCCCAAACATATGTTGGGACCGGCATGGCTTGGTAAGGGAACATGTGCCAAAGTTCCTGTACCTGGATCATTTCTAGGCCATTGATCCCTGTGTCTGCTGATGGTTGCTGTTGCCCTGAAGCTTACACAAAGCTAATTATGCCATAATAAATGAAACAGATGTGTTTCTCAGGGATGAGGATTGGAAGTGGTCATGAGGCTCTGGAGGATTAGGGACAGACCATCTCCTTGGTCCTAAGAGACATGGGAAGATACCTAGACAATGTAACCACATAGGGTATAAAAGCTGACATGGTCCTTTGTAGAAATTGTTTATTTCAAGACTTGGTCAAACTCGGAATTACGATGAGATACATGCACCCTCCAGTCCAATGACTGCCACATTAATTACTCAGGGTGAACTTGAAGACATCAAGAATAGAGTTAAAGTCTCAAGAAGAAAAGGCGTGGATAGGAAAAGAAGGAAGAATCTTTAGAAAACAAGCAAATGATAAATAGGTTTAGCAGATAGGAGGAAGGCTTGTGTATGATCTAGAAGCAACCAGTATTAGAAGGAAAGACCATGAGGCCATGGAATTTCTAGGATGAGGAAACAAAGACTAGAGAATTAAAAGATGATGTATAAGAATATAAAAAGTGAATACTTCATTCTTCTAGTAACTTGAAGGATTAGAGATGACAATGCCTACAGAGATATCAGAGAGAACTATCTGCTTAACTTATATACATTTTAAAACTTTATAAGATATTATTCTAACTTTAGTAGTCTGTCACCTTTCTGTTCTTACATGAACACAGTTATTTGCTGTCTGTTGTACTAGGAAACCATAAGAGTTGCACCTAATTTCCTGTGAAGCACATGCTGTGAAAACAGAGCATAGACTAAAGGAAAGGACATCCAGAGACTGCCCCAACTTAGGATCCATCCCATCTGCAGACACCAAACCCAAACACTATTGCTGATGCCAAGATGTGCTTGCAGAAAGGAGCCTGGCATGGCTGTCCTCTAAATGGCTCTACCAACATGTGACTGAGCTCAGGGATCCCTATGGAAGAGTTTGGACTGAAGGAGCTGAAGAAGATTACAACCCCATAGGAAGAGCAATAGTATCAATTAACAGGACCCCTCATAGCTACCAGGGACTACATCACCAACCAAAGAGTATACATGGGTTGGACTGTGGCCCCAGCTACATATGTAGCAGAGGACTGCCTTGCCTGGCCTCAGTGAGAGGGTAGGCCCTTTCTCCTATGGAAGTTTGATGCTCCAGAGAAGGGGGGTGCTAGAGGGGTGAGGTAGGAGTGGGTGGGTTGGTGGGGGAACTCCCTCTTAGAGGAGAAGGGGAGAAGGATGGTTTGGGAGGCTCGAGGAGGGAGGGAGGACTGGAAAGATAAACAACATTTGAAATTTATATAAATAAAATTTAATTAAAAGCGGGAAGTCTATAAGGAAATATGCTTTTGCTTTGTGTTTAGTTTGTGTATTAAGGAAGCAAGAGTTGAGACTAATGATCCAGGATTCATAAAAGTTATGTAAATTTAAGAATTTCTAAAAAATATATTAACAGTGTTCAAGGATGTGAAGAGGTAGCTATTTAGTAAATAAAAGACTAGTTCAGATTCTCCTGTTGGGAAAGGGCAAAAGAATGAAAAAGGAGAAGGAAAAGAAATAAGAAGGAGGAGGAGGAGCAGGAGGAGGAAGAGGAGGAGATAAAGAAGAAGAAATAATGATGAACATCCTCAGGTAAAGACAGAACACTTGAACTGACAGCTTGCATACAGTACTTGCTCAGAGTCATTAAGTCAGTGTTGTTCCCATTCCCCCATTACTCAGGGTCTTCCTCATGCGAAGGATGGACTTGGACAAACATATATGCAACATTTTTTTTTTTTTGCTAAAATTTCATTATGTGACATTTTAATATCTGTAGCCATAATAGGGTTATCCTGATTATTAGATTTCGTTTAACAAGATAATTAAAGATATGTATGAATGCTCTGCTTTTGGAATTGCAGCTTTACAAACAAACAAACAAACAAACAAACTCTTATTTCCTGATCTATGTTATAGATGGATCAGTTAACCTACACTCTGTTACATCCTAATATTACACTCTTTTATCTTATCTCTATATTGTTGTAATATACAAGTCTGTCTTCTTTATCTGGCTGAAATTCTTTAATCCTCTGGGACTAAAGTATCAAGATCAGCTTCAAGAAATAAACATCTTCAAATTGTTAACATTTATAGAGGAGATAATCAATGGATATCTTCAAAGTAAGATAGCCAGTGGTATGAAGACAGTATTTTCTTATTTATGAAAACTATGCCACATCTTCTGTTGGGAATATCAACAGATTACTATGAAGGTATTTCAGAGCTTTTATTTTAATTATATGTAAATATCTCTGTGACAGTGTGTAAAGATGGAAGCAAAATCTGCAGATGGCAGGAAAAGCATTATAGCCCAATGGAGCTGGAGTTACAAGCAGTTGTGAGTGGCTAGACATGGGTGTAGAACTATTAGGTCCTCTGTGAAGCAGCATGCACCTTCCAACTGTGTAAAATACTTACAAGGACATTTTTCTATCTGAAGCAGAGTATTATCCTGATCACCAATTTCTAAAAAAACAAAACTTTCAAAGTATTTTTGAGTATTTTGGCAGCTTAGTTGCTGTTTTATTTCTTCGCAAAAAAAAAAAAAACAAAACAAAACAAAAAACACTTTCTGTTTGATGTGGGCTTCTTTTCTTTCTTTTTTCTCTTTTTTTTTTTTTCTTTTTATTTTACACTCCAGATATTATCCCGCTCCAGTCCTCCCTCTGACTGTTCCACATCACATACCTCCTACCCACCCTCCAATCCAGGAGGATGTCCCAAACCTCCATCCCCAACCCACCGGACCTCCCAACTCCCTGGGGCCTTCAGTCTCTTGAAGGTTAGGTACATCTTCTCTGACTTAGTCCAGACCTGGCAATGCTATTATGTATATGTGTTGGGGGCCTCATATTAGCTGGTGTATGTTGCCTGGTTGGTGGTCCAGTGTTTGAGAGATCTTGGGGGTCCAGGCTAATTGTGACTGCTGGTCCTCCTACAGGGTCACCCTCCTCAGCTTCTTCCAGCTTTTTCCTAATTCAACCACAGGAGTCAGCAGCTTCTGTCCATTGGTTGGGTGCAAATATCTGCATCTGACTCTTTCAGCTAATTGTTGGGTCTTTCAGAGGGCTGTCATGATAGGTCCCTTTTTGTAAACAGTCCTTAGCCTCAGTAATAGTGTCAGGCCTTGGAGCCACCCCTTGAACTGGATCCCACTTTGGGCCTGTCTCTGGACCTCCTTTTCCTCAGGCTGTTCTCCATTTTTGTCCCTGCAGTTCTTTCAGACACGAACAATTGTGGGTCAGACTTTTTGACTGTAGGATGGCAACCCTCTCCCTCATTTGATGCCCTGTCTCCCTACTGGAGGTGAGCTCTACAAGTTGCCTCTCTCCATTATAGGGCATTTCATCTAAGGTCCTTCCCTTTGAGTCCTAAGAGTCTGTCACCTCCCAGGTCTCTGGTACATTCTGAAGGTTCTGCCCACCTTCTATCTCTTGAGGTTGCCTGTTTCCATTCTTTCTGCTGGCCTTCAGGGCAATGTGTAATGATTATATTCATTCAGGCATTCCTCTTTATCCTAAATCTATTCCTCTGTGGCCTCCCACCAAATGCTTTATCCTTTTTTTTGGTTATTTTACATATTTACATTTCAAATGTTTTTCCACTTCCGGGTTTGACCTATGCAAACCCCATATCCCATCTCCTCTCCCCCTGCTTCTATGAGGGTGCTCCCCCATCTATCCACCCACTCCTGCCTTACTGCCCCTATGCTGAGACACTTAGCCTCCACAGGACCAAGGGCTTCCCCTCCCACTGATGCCAGACAAGGCTATCCTCCACTACATGTGCAGCTGGAGCCATGGTTCCCTCCATGTGTACTCTTTGTTTGGTGGTTTAGTCCCTGGGAGTTCTAAGAGGTCTGGTTGATTGATATTGTTGTTCTTCCTGTGGGGTTGCAAATCCCTTCAGCTCCCTCAGTCCTTTCTCTAACCCCTCCATTGTGGTCCCAGTACAAAGTCCGATGGTTGGCTGTGAGTATCCACATCTGTTTGGTCAGACTCTGGAAAATTTATTATTATTATTATTATTATTATTATTATTATTATTATTATTATTA